>VXAB01010208.1:297478-382478 GCA_013399175.1 Odontophorus gujanensis
AGCCCGTGCCTTCGCCCGTCGGCCCCCGCAGCACAGAGCTCGCCGAGGTTCCCGTCCGCCCGCCCCGCTCCGTGCGGTGTGCTCGCCGCCCCCTCCCGCTGCTCCGCGGGGGTAACGGAGGGGTTCGTCCCTAGGGCGCTGGCGGTTGTTCTGGAAGGGAAACAGTTCAGGGATTACACTGCTCGTTAGGTGCAGACAATAAAATAACCTCGCGAGTACCTAACGTGACACTTCCTAAATTGCACTATATCCAAATATTTAGAAGATGCAGCCATCATCCATTTGTTTTTCCCCAGACAAAACAAAACTGGAGGTGCGAAGGGATCATTTCTTAAGAGTGTCGAAATTGCACTCAGCTCAGGCAGGGACCGGAGGAGCGGTAGCATTGCAGCCCCCTCGTGTTCCTTCTTCTGCCCGTTATTATCTGCTATTTTGAAACTGGAGAATAATGCACTTTTTCGGCGCGGAGTGCCCAACTGAGCTCTTCAAAACCTCTGACNCTTTTTTGGCGGGGGGACGCCCCAAGGAGGCCTTTAAACACCCCGAAAAAAAAAAAAAAAAAAAAAAAAGCCACTTATGTTGTTTCTGGTAACTAAACTCAAAGGCAGCTCGGTGAAAGTTTAAATACACAAAGGGGAAAAGTGTCATCTACATTTTAGAAAGCGAGCGACCTACTCCTACGAGCTCCTGTTAGAGTCAAACTGAGGCTGCTGCCCGAAGCGGCGCTCCCGGGTCCTGTGCCCCCACCTTCCCCCCCGGCCGGGCCGTTCCCGGTCCCTGCCCGACCCCAACACGCGTGGGACCGAGCCGGGGGGGTGGGAGGGGGAACAGCGAGTGGGGGAAGAATTCCCGCGGGCTGTTTCCTTCCCCCTGCGCAGAAAAGGAACGTTAAGCGGTGGATATACAGCGTTTGGGTTAATGGCTGAGAAATGAGCGGGGATACATTGCAGGGTGCGGTGCTGGAAGCCCGGTGCGAGCGGCGGTGTGGGCACGGCGGGGGCTAGGAGTGCAGTGAGCCGCCACCGTGCAGTGAAATCATCTTCCTTACCTAAAATCCCACCTCTACAACTTCTTGAACTCACGCTATCAACTATTCCAAAAGTGTAACAACAAAAAATAGAAGGAGGGTTGAATCGAACGTTATTAAAAAGAAAAAAAAAAATCAAAAAATAAAAAATAAAAGAATGAGGCTGGCAGCCACAAGGTCCGAGGGGGCCCGGTTCAGTCGGCGTCGGCCGCGGGCGGGGGGCCGCCCTCCATCAGCCGCACTACGGCGCTGCGCCGGTACAGCCGGGCCACGTCCAGCGCGGTGTCGCCGCGGCGGTTCTGGTGCGCCACGCGGCTCGGGGTGCGCCGCAGCAGGAACTCCACCACCCGCACGTGGCCCTCCTGTGCCGCCAGGTGCAGCGGCAGGTTGCCTTCCGCGTCCTCGATGTTCACGTCGGCGTGGAACTCCAGCAGGGTCTGCAAAGTGTCCAGGAAACCCGCTCGGGCTACGTCGTGAATGACGGCGAAGCCGGTACTGTCCTTCAGGTTGGGGTTCGCGCCGCTCATCAGCAGTCTGCGGGCGATCTCGGGGTTGCCGAGCTTCATCACCTGCGGGACCGAGTGAGAGGTGAGCGCCCGCGGGGCTCCGCGCTGCCCAAGCCCCCAGCCCCCAGCTCCGAGCCCGTCCCGGCTCCGTCCCCCTACGGCGGGCAGAGGAGCCCCGCGCACGGCTATGAGCACCCGACGGTACATCTAATTTTAAGCCTTCCTCGCTGACCTCGGCAGCGTTAGGGGAGCTGGCGGTGTTTCGGAGGTGACAGCTCTGCCTCAGAGATCAACGCCCGCAGCGGGCAGCGAGGAAGGGACACGACTTCTCCCCGAGAAGTTATCTCGGCTCCTTATTGCAGGGACACGGAGCCCGGCCCGCTTCTGTTTGCTCCGAGACACCTTTACACCACCGCATAATGCCGCTCACCATCAGCTATGGGTCTCCGAGGAACAGAGATTGTACCTCAGCGATAGAAAATGCGCGATGTATTTTGATAAGCCCTCAGGTGTTTGCATTGTCTGTGCATTATCATAAAGCAAATATTTGTGCCGTGCCATAGTTCTGGCTGCTAAGAAAAATAAATGCTCCAAGAAATTGTTCTCCCCGGTGTTTGAGTCTCAGAATGTCACCTGAGAAGAAGTTAAAAGGAGTGTTTCAAAGTCCCACATATTTTCTTCCAAAACTAACACATTTTTCTACGATTAAATGATTCTGTGATTATATTGTGATCCCATAATTTTACTATAAGCAAACCACGGCTATGTCCTGCTGTTACACACATAAAAGCTTCAAAAACAATCGTTGGACTTTTCTGATTGTTCCTCTCAGGAAAAAAAAAATTAAAATGCCTCTCTAAATTTTTTCGACTGCATCATAAAATCATTAAAAATTAGAATGCAAATTTGTCTTATCTGGGACTTGACAGCCTGCACCGATTTCCACCCAATTCCTCTTTTTTTTCTGTTGTTGTTTTCTCAGGGACTGCCCTGCACACCCCTCTGGCAGCACTGCCCTGGCCTTGCCACCAGCCTCACTGCAAGTGTCAAATACGAGAGAAATGTCCTCTATATTTCCCTAGAACTGATTTGAAAACCTTGCAAAAAATAATAATAATTAAAAAAAATTATCAGCATGAATTAATGTTACAGTGCATTGGATGCTAAATAATTTAGCATAACTTACACAGAGCATTTGGCCCAAAAGTCTCCTGGTGTAAAATATGCATTTGGCTTTTAAAGGCCATTAAAAAAAATAAAAAGTTCCTCTAATTATTCCTCTAATTAATAAATCTCATTTCTTCCCCGGTGTGGTGCGGGGCAGAGTGTGTGCAGAGAGCAGAGGCTCGGGGAAGGCACAGCTCTGAGCACACTGCCCCGAGCCCTCTTTCACTTCTGAGCGGGGGTGAGAGGGAAAATAGGAGCAGTGTGAGCCCTCCTTTGTGTTGGTAAAATTATTGGGATGTGCTAGGGGGTATTTTTGGAGGGCTCGGGTGTATTTCTTGTGGATTTAGAAAGTGTTTTTGGTTGAAGTGGGAGCTAATAGGCTCGAGGAAGGCAGGCTCGGGGAGTGAGGCTGCACTGCCACATGCGGGGGGGAGAAAATGCTAACAGAGGAGATGGAGCCGGGCCGGGGGCCGCTCAACTCCGTTCTGCCTGGCTCTGCTCGGGAGCGAGCAACTGCCCGTAACTGTGACAGGGAGAACCGGGGCAGGACGGGCACTGAGGCCTGCAGAGAGCACCTCGTCTGAAACAAAAAGCAGAGAGGAAGAGAAGCCGAGCAGCTGCTGAATTAAACAGAAAATCAGGGGCATAAATATATACCCACAAATATTAGTATTTAGGCAGCCCGTCCGTTTTTATTGAGAGATTATTGAGAGAATATTGAGAAATTATTGGGAGAATATTGAGAGATTGTTTACATTTGGGAGGCTGCACTGACAGAGCTCTTCCGAGGGCAGCCACACACCCGCAGCCCACTTTGCGGGGTACCTACAGAGAACAGTGCCCCGGACCCTCCTGCTCTGCCCCGGGCTGCACCTCTCTGCCCGGTGAGGACCGATGGTTGCAGTGCGGAGTGGGGTCGGGGCGCGGGTGCTGTGTCCCCGTGTGAAGCGGCCCCACGGAGGGCACAGGCAGCTCCCAGCAAATACATTGCTGCTCTGCACATCTCTTTTCAGCCTTAGTCCCGAGGATGAAGCCCCGAGCTGGGAGTTTTTTTTCTCCCTTACAAGGTTTTTGCTGTAAGTGTCTAATTTCCATCCTTTCACTCTCTTAAAAGTAGCCCCAAGTGCCCGCACAGTCACCCGGTGCCCGGCTTGGGTGAGAATAGCCTCCAAAAAATTGTACAGCCCTCAGGCCCCGGTGATGTGCCCCCCCAGGGCCAGCCCCGCTTTTCAGAGAGGTGCTCATTTTCAGAATTCAACATGTCGATGTCAAATCAGAAGAAGAAAAAAAAAAAGAAAAAAAAAAAAAGAAATCTGTAAATATATCTCGAGTTCGCCCACAAGCCCTCTGCTTTTTACAAACAAAATTTCAGAAATGATTCTCGTGGTTTCGGGGAGGGGGGAAAAGAGTTAACAAACGATTTTTCTAACGTGTAAAATTAATAAGCCCCGGAGCTCTTCTTCCACGTCCCTCTGTTTCACCTTCGGTACTAATAACCACACACTTTCTCCTGATTTATAAACCGTTCCTTTCGCTAACCCGTACGGAATCGACTCTTTTCGCCATCATTATCTGATATTACAAAAAGCAAAATCTTTCATCAGCTGCAACAGTTCGCAGTTGGATGAGCTCCAAATGCTGCCTGCGCGGCTCCACGCTGAAAAACGAGGACACAGCACCCCACGGACGGTCAGAAATGAAAGAGCCGAACCCCCGCCCCGCCACCGAGCTGAGAAAGGGCAATTTTCAGCCCTAATGATGAATGGAGCGGCGGTGGCGGGGCTCGGGGTGCCGCTCCGCGGCTCCGAGCGCGCATCGAAGGTGCTCGGTGCTGTGCAGCCTCCGAACGAGAAAGGTCATTCGGCACAAACAGCGCATAAAGGAAAAGTACTATCGCGGCAGAGCCCAGCACCCGGACAAGGCACATTTTAAGAGGGAAAGTTAGGGGGGGGGGAGAACCAAGAACTGCAGCTCCAAACCATAGCACATCGGTGTTTACAGACCTGCCCTGAGCCCTGCTCACCTACGGTGATTTCTTTTTCTTTTCCTCTGTTCCATTCTCTGCCTCCTCCCCTCCGAGTTCCCAAATCGCACCCAACTCTCAGCCCGTCCGCCACCGAGGGTGACCCCCGGCTGAACCACTGCTTCTGAGCACTTTTATTTCAAGTACGTCATTTTAGGGAGCTGGAGCCACTAAAGTTATAAAAAATGGCATCCAACTCGTTGAAAAAGCCCTCGCATTTCTCCACCAGCCTGCTCAAAGCGTTGTCTTTTTGGCAACCCGGGTCACGTAGGTAGCAGTGATGAAATATTTTCTCCCTCTCTGGATACCAACCTGCAGCGCAGTCCTCCCAAATCCATTTTGTGCATTGACGTTTACATTCTTTTGCAACAAATTAGTGAGTTGCACTAGGTCCCCCTTGGCAGCCGCGGACGCCAGCTCGTTCCCAGAAGGCTCGGCCATTCTTTAGGGTGACTGACGATCAGAAAAAGATGAGATTTTTTTTTTAACCAGGCATGGCATCGGAGACTGACAGAAGGATTGGGATGGTTAATCTTCTGGAGTAGACCTTGTAGTAAATACTCGTAAAGAAACTCCTTGCCAAGAGCCCGCCCCTAACTCACACGTGATTATTCAGCAAAACTGCAGCTCCGCTTGAAAGAAGATTTCTTTGCTTCCACATAGAGAGGAACTCATATTAAAGCCTTTGGCCGGTTGCGAGGGGAAATACATTAAGAGCTATGCGATATATGATATATGTTACACGTAACATATATACACGTACGTTTACCGGAGACTCACTCAGACCTGAGATCCTGGAAGAAGACAACCCACCCTGCTCACAGTCGGCATCTGAGCCTCAGCAGCCGCAGCTCCGAGGCAAAGTCTTCTCTAGCGTGGTCCGCNCTCTCCCTTTTTTAAGCGCAAACAATCGCTACTTCTGTTTCCTACGGACACGAAGCCGGTTTCTCTCTCTCTCCTCTCTCTCTCTCTCTTCCACCCCCCCTCCTTTTTTTTTTTTTTTTTTTTTTTTTTTTTAACCTCATCAGCTTTTTTTGAAAAGAAAAAAAATTTGAGCGCTTTTTGAGTTGAAACACCCGCCCACATTTTAACGGCAGAGATTTAAGGAGGCGCGGCGGAGTTGCGGCGCGGCCGGGCAGGAAGGCCTGCAGCGTCCGCCCCGCCCCTACGGCCCCACCGCGGCCATCGCGCGGCCGGGAGGGGGGGGAAAGGGGGAGGGAAAAAAATAAAAAGAGGTGTTTTGGGCTCCTTGAGCTCCGGGAACCGCCGTGCCCCGCGCCTGCAGGCACCTGCCCGGGGAGCGGCCCGGGCCGGGGGNAGAAGGCGCGGGGCGAGGCGCGCCCGGAGCTCGCTCCCTCTCTCGGCGCCCTCTCTGCCGCTGGCGGCCTCACTCCCGCGGCCTCTCCGCGGCTCCGCGATCCGGGCCGGCGGGGGCCGCCCTGGGCGGCGGCGGCCGCGGGACATCCAGCGGGGCCGCGGGGCGNNNNGGGGGAAGCTGTCCCGGCGCTGCGGGGGGCGGCGCTCCGCGGCGGCTTTTCGACTTTGTGCCGTTCGCGATGGATTCGAAAGTGCCATTTTGAAGGGGGTACGTATGGGCACCGAGAAGACGCGAGGGATTTGTGTCTTCCCGCAAAAGGGCCGCGGAGCAGCGGCGGTACAGCGTGGAGATGGCAGCGCCCTTCTGACAGCGGCACTCCGCGCCCTACGCCGCTCTCGTTGCTTTACGTTTCAGGAGCCCTCGGGAGGCTGAAGCCGAAGAGCCCTGCGGGAGGTAAGCAGCGGCGCCGCGGCTGCCCGCGCCGGGGTCCGTCGGCACCCGCCCGCCTCTTCTCACCGCGGAGACGTTGGCTGGAGCGTCCCCACGCAGGAGGCGGCCCGGAGACGTTTGGCACCAGGGAGCTGCCGGGAGCACGGCCCTCGCCGCGGTACCCAGGCGGGGACAGCCACCGCCGAGGGCCTGGGACACGGCCGTCGCCTCCAAAGGAGCCGGAGCCGGCCCCGCGGGGACAGGAGGGCAGCCAGGGATCGCCACGCTGGGAGCTGCCTCTCCCTCGCGGTTATCCTGCAGAGGTCCCCCAACCGCCCCTCGTTCGCGAGTACAGAAAGGTGGACGGTAGTGAGGTGAGCAGGAAAACGCAGTGCTCGGGCTGTCAGCTGTCCCCAGGCACGAAACGAGGGAGAAAATAAAGTATGCCCAAGGGCCTTAGTGTGACAGCTCGCTGTCAGAAGCAGTGGTGCAGGCAGTACTGTCAACAGAAGTATGAATTATCATTTCCCCCAGAGATAACTCCGGATGTATATGTGTATATATATGACACCCGTACATTCAAGTCCAGTTACTTTTTCTGCATGAAAATGAAATAATATGCAACACTACGAATCCAGTGTCAGGAGGATTAATTATGACCTGTTTCATCACTAATCAGTGCCCCCAATCTCCAGGTTTGGGGTGTTCCCTGTGCAGATGTCCTGCAGAACCGGTCTCGGGGGCCTTTCAGCAGTCCCCTACTACTTGTTTTGTTTCACAGTAACAAAGGAGGACCCTATCCTCTGCTAATCGCATCACGTAGAGAAAATATTTAAGTGAACTGCGGCGGGGATGCTGCAGGCCTCCTGCGAGCTACACTGCCCGCCCAGATCAAACAGGCAGACATCCTCTGCTGTACTGGCTGCCAAAAATCCTTCCAGAAAGAAGTGTCCTCGTCGCAATCATTTCCTTTTCGACAGTGGTAACGGTACTGTAAAATAGAAGGAACTGGACCAAAATCCGCAGCGCAAACCCCTCCTGGGGGGAGCTGATAGCAGCGGGCTGTGAGGGGAGACCTGGCCGTGCATTGCCCGGGGACACCTCGGAGCGGAGCTGCGACAACAGAGCCCTTCGCTGTGACTCTCAGCTGAGCTTCCCGAGCTGGGGCACGTCGGGCTGCTCACCTCTCCTTCACATTCTGGATCCAATCCTTCCCGCGTTGATCCAATGAAGATATCATTATTTACAACAATCCAGTGATAGACGCGAACACGGCGTAACTTATCTCGACAAGCACACCTAGAACACGTTAAACCGGTGCCAGGAATGAACTGGCTCCGGTCCAGTTCCCAAAACTTGCCTTTCAGACCTCGTTACAGTTACTGTCTAGCAATGCGTGGGTGGATTTGTTTGCAGCTCCGCCACGGGCACCGCACCATGGCTGGTACAGCCGGCAGCAGCACGCAGCAGGTGCTGGGCGGTGCGCGGTAGAGGGAAACCCCTCGGGCAGCCTCACTAAAGCGTAACGTGCAGCTCTTCCCTCTGCCTTTCCGTCCCGAGTGGTGCGTTAGCGCGGCTGGGCTCCAGCTCGAAGCTCCGCGCGCTTCTGCACCTCCGAGGGGCGGCGGTCGCGTCCCGGAGGCGGCGGCGCGCACAGCGGCGCTCCCGGGGCGGCTCCGGGACCCGCGGCCGGCTCTGTTATTTGCACGATATGAACGCTCGTGGGTAGCGGCTCACGCCGACGCGAATAGAAAAAAACAATTAAAAGAAAATAACAATAAAGTATTCTGTTTCTTAAAGCTGGGGAAGGAGCTCGGCTCCAGGGCGGAGCTCCGCGGGCTCAGCCTGCCCGTGAGCCGAGGGACGGCGTGACACGGGGCTGCGCCGTTGGATGCCCGCTGTTATTCCTCACAGGGCACGGCCGCCCCGTTAGGCCGCCCCTTAACTCCTCGGCCTCGGGGCGGCCCTGAGGACGCGGTTCCCCTCCGCAGCCCCACGGGGCGGGGCGGCCTCGCGCTCCCTCAGGCGCGCTGGGCGGGAAGGCGGCGCGAGCTCTGCGCGCGCTCCCGTCCTTCAGCGGGAGCGCGCGGTCGCTGCCGGAAACGCGCCGCCGCCGCCGCCTCCCCCGCTCCGCGAGCTCTTGACAGGAGGCGGTCACGTGGCGGCCGCAAAGCGCCTCTTTGCGACCTCGATGACAGGCAAAATGTGCGACAGGCGCCGTGCGGGCGGGGACGGAGCGGCGCTGCCTCCTCCTTCTCCTCTTCCCCGCGCGGGCCGTTGAGCGAGGCAGCGCTGCTCGGCTCCGGCCCCCGCCCGCCCCGCCGCCTCCCGGCCCTTCTCCTCCTCTTTCTCCTCCTCCTCCTCCTCCTCTCCCACCGGGCTCGGCCCGCCGCCTTCATGAGCCCCTAGCTCCCGCCGTCACAGCTCGCGCTGCGCGGGGCACAGCGGAGCCGGGGCCACCGCCGGCCGCCATGGCGTCCAACATGGACCGAGAGATGATCCTGGCCGACTTCCAGGTAAACGGCGGCCCGCGGGGCCGGGGGCTCGCTCAGCTTTCTCCTTCCCCCTCCCCCCCGTTTCGGTACGGCCGAGGCTGTGCGGGAGGATCGCGAGCCGCTCTCCGCCGCAGCCGCTCCTCCGTCCTTTTATTTTCCTGTCGGAACACGTGTCCTCAGCGCTCGGGGTGCGTCGTACCCCGAAAGCTCTGCGCTCCACCTCGCTCCCCCGGGCCGCGCGGGGCAGGCCAAGCCGGGGCGGTTCGTGCTTAGGCCGGGCCCGTGGTTGGGTGCCGGCCCGGCTGTGCCCTCCACGCGTGTTGTAATGACGGAAGGACTCTTCCCGTCCCCGTTCGGTACAACGACGTGTCTCTGTACAAAGAATATGCCCTTGCAGCTTGTTGCCTCCCCCCTCCCGCCAGCGAAAAGAGGTAACGTTCAACTTGGAGCTCTTAAATCCTTTCCCCGGAATGAAGTCCTCCTGTAAGCGTGGTGGTCAGTATTTGTTGCAGGGCCTGGTTAGTCTGGTCTGTGTATTGCTTCCTCCTGCTGCTTGTTTTCCTTAGTCCTGCTCCCAAGAACAGGTGGACGATGCTGAGTTTGTAATGGTGGGGAAACCCCACAGAGAGCAGCCTGTAGGGAGATCAGATTATGTTTGAATATCTCCTTAATATTTGTTTTTCAATCAGCCTTCTTTTTCAGGCTTTGTCCATTTGCAGTGCCCGATTTTGGCTGGATATACTCTTGGATTGAGTAGTAAAACTACTCTGTGTATGTACCACCCCTTAAAAGAGCCTCTCCCTCAGCTGTCAGCTGTAAAATTGATATATTCCATTAAAAAAAACGTGGAAGGGAAAAACTCCTCCCTTCCCTCCCTGTGTGCTTAACAACATTTCCTTGGAATTAGAGGTGGTGTGACCGTAGTGTACATTACATAATTCCTCTTTTGCAAAATTTATCTGATCTCTTCTTGAGGCAACATGCAGAGCTCCCAGTTGATAAGGAAGAAACATTTTCACTTGTATGTGAATATGTTGCACCCATCTTTATTTAAACATTTAGCAAGTGTTTTTATAACCATCCTTTAATTTACTGTGCTTGGAGTTACTTTTGCGTGGGTAAGGATTAATGTCTCAATTTTAAGGATGAGATTTCATAAAGTCTTCAGTAGCAGTATGTTGCATAAAAGGAGACTAGGACTCCAATTCTGCATCGGTACCAACAGAGACAGACTGTACGGGGCCCCCCACATTACTAGCTAAAACAGCTTTACATTCCGAGTGTGAGACAATGGTTCAGTTAGTCAGGTAATCTAATAAGACAGGATTCTTTTTCCGTGTCTACTTTCCGTATTTTCAGTGGCAGTGCAATTTTGCAATTCTGCAGTAGTTTTCTGCTTGGGTTTTGAAACCAGCTAGTAAAGGTACAAGAGCAACTGCACTGTTTGTTACTGCAAAGACAAGTAAGTACTGCTGGAAACTCGCAGAAAGGCTGTGGAGCTGCAGGAATTGTTTGTAGGATAAGGGTGATGTAGTTTGCACCCAGGAAATGCTTTACTGTTTAATAATGCTTCTTTAAAAAAAAAAACAGAATAAGGAATCTTCCTTTCCATGTGCTTGTTTATTTCTGTCGTCAACTTTATTTTTCTGTTACACTTCTTTTTTTTTTCCAGTAATTCTCAAACTTTCATTTGATTCTGAAATACTGAACTGTCAGTTGTCAAACATTGCTAGTCATTTTTAGGCCTCATATCTTTTAACTGTCAAAAGTGGTGGAGGATTTTGGATACTATAAGTACACGATGGGATTTGCAACTCATTCACTACCAGTTTAAAATGGAAAATAAAACATACAAAGCAGTTTTTCATGATTTTGTCTTTAATCTGTATTTTTTTTAACGAATAAATATATTTCTCAGAGTTGTATTGCTGTCTTCTGTATTTGTGTGGGATATCTTGTTGAAGAAAGGTGTACACGATGGAAATTTTAAAAGCGGTTCTTTATAGTTGAGCTAATTTTTGCTGAGTGAAACTGGGAGGGAAACTTCATCAACGTTTTGCACGCAGCTTTCACAGATTTCTTTGAAGAAGAGCAGAGCGTTGGTCTTTGAACTTTAGCTACTTGGAAGGGTTTCCCATCTCCCCCTTGTTTGTTTATTTATTTATAAGTCATAATCATGCTGATGTTTGATGTTTTTGGGAAGCATTCTTGGGCTTATTTTGTATCTTTCAAGATCATCAGGGATTTTGCCATAAGTGTAAACTAGAGTAGGATCTTATATTGCATTTGTTGTATTTTTTTTTTCTCATTTTAACTTGGATTGCTGTAACAGGTTCCTTCTAACATAGAGAAAAAAATACTTGAAGTTATTACGGTATACACATTTATAAAATTATCTAATGTACATACTTATATAAGACTAACCACAAGGTAAAACACCATAAATGATCTACCAGATTTTTTTTTTTAACGTGTCCCAAAGCAATTAAAGGCTGTTCTGTGTGATTTGTATTTGTTTTCTTTCCTTCTACTGTTTTTTAATAAGGTAACTTTATTCTTCCTGTAGAGTACTAAATGTGTGCATGCAGATAGGCTGTATAAGCAGCCCATCTGACTTTTTCCCCTTAGATCCTCACTTAGGAAGGCTTATACCGAAACCTAGCTTTGTGCATGATCAGTCCATTTGCAGTGGAAGGATATGAAGTAGTGGAGTTAAACATGCAAACAAATTTTGGTTCTTTAACTAAATGCAGTTCAGAATTTCTCCAGAAAGTGTCATTGGCATATAGAAAAAAATTCACAGGAGAAAAAAAAATGAACCCAACAAATTCTTTGAAAAGGTAACTGCATGTGAATTGGTAAGTGATGCTGCAATGTAGGTCAGATTCTATTACAAATAAGGGAATATAATTTCTGCCAGTTTATGTTGTCATCTGTGTTCTTTTTCTACTTGTTGTGTCTAATGAGGGTCAATCCCCAGGTAGTCACTTGATAGAAATGTATTAATGATCGAAGAAGTTGGGGGTTTGAAGAGAGTTGCTCTCACAGTGTATTAGTCCACTTTTCACTGTAAAGAACAAACACAGCAACGTCAGTTGCAGTTGTGAACTTAATCACAACCTTTTTTGTGCTGAACTTAATTGAATTAGCATAGTTAAACTTTTCAGGAATGACAAACAGTCTTTGGGTATTGGCAGAAGTGTCGGATGTGGACATTTACGTATACTGGCAGCTTGGGATGAGTGCTGAAGTGAGCAAAATATCTTTTTGTCAGTGTAAATTATGTCTGCTTAAAGGACCACTTTAGTCATTCAGTGTGGTTATCCTCAGCAATTTGGAGGTGTAGAGTGGGCTGGAGTGTGGGAGCATGGTGGGAGTTGCCAGCTTTTGGGTGTCCATGTATTACATGAATAGCCTGCGCACAAAACTTCCATAGGAAATTTTTCATGAAATTCACAATTTCATCGACCAAGTAAATTGGTTCTAGGTTTGAACATGGTGGAAGACTTTGGAATGGAATATTAAGACTCAAAAATCCTTACTTTCCTTGAAACAGCAGGTATCTAATTGTTCTGTGAGACAGTTATATGGTGTTTTTCTCAAAATTAACTTGAGAGAAAAGCACTGGGCAATGGTGTGCTTTGGTGTGATTCACATACACACATATAAAATATGCTTTTTTTTTTTTTTTTTTCATCTGAGCTTCAACTTTGTGTCAGCCTTTTTCTCAAAAAATACATTTGTGAGAGGAGCAAAGAGGGATTGGGAAGGAAGTATATAAATGTCGGAAGGATGAGAAAGCATGCTAGATAATCCATGTTTTAAGTTATAAAATTGTTCACTATGTTGGTACCTCAGCCTATGAGTCTTTATTTTGGAGGTTTAACCATAATTCGAACTACTCTTTTCATTCTGCATTGGTAGAACTGAAGAAACTGCAGAGTTGCTTTCACCTGGAAGTTAACACAGTGCTGTTAAATATCTGTCAAGATTATTTTTAAAGACACTTTTTTATTTTACTGGTAACTGTGGAAAACATCAGTTTGCTTCAGCCCTGTTTAAGCTTATCTCTGTCATGCACGCAGTTTTCATTTTCAAGCAGTCAGTGTGCAGAATTTACATGTGTATTACTTTTTCTTTGCTGTGGGAGTTCTGCTTTCTTCTGCATGTATTGTTGTGTTGGCTTCAGTCAGCTTTTGTCATCTTCTAGTTAATGCCAGTCTGAAAAGTTGATGGGTGAAAAAGGTAGGCAGATGCAAGAATAGCTTCAAGTTAGTGCACGTGGTTCTTGCCCTGCACTGTCACTTTTGCTGGGGGCTGGAAAGAATGTCCCAACTGTTTGAAAGGGGAAACTATCTGCTTTGGGCTTTTGAGTCCATAGCAAATTTGATGTTCATATAATTGATTTCTAAAAGAAAAGGTGTTGGTGTTTGGCCATGAAAACATTAGAGGGGAAAGGACTGTTGTTGATTTCTGAGAAGGCTTTCTGTGAAATGTTTGACAATTCACTTAGAACAAGATCCTCAGCAGGAGATGGATGCTGAAGAGATATCCAGCCGAAGTTTAAATCTTTGGAAGGTGTTCTCAAACTTATTTTTACAGTTCTTGGAGGCCTATGTTTTCATCAGGAGGGCTGCTGTGGCCCCTACGTGTCTGTTTTTGTATGTGTTTGGATCTGTCTGAGTTTAAAAACTCATAGTCTTGCTTACACCAGATCCAGCAGGGTTCCTTCCCTTGTGTGGCCTCTGAAGAGCTTTAGCAGCAGGAGCTCCCAGAGCATGGCAGCTGAACTGAGCTCTGCAGCTCTGTAGCTCTGTAGCTGGAAGGCAGTGCAGTCCTGTGTAGGTTAGAAGTCAAGTTTTGAGAGACACTGGTTTATTTCCTCTTTCCCTCCTACTGAGTGTCTTCAGGTAAAAGTGGTTTTGTTGCATCTTATAATTTTGTGCATTACACAGTCAGTAGCAGCTTTGGAACTGGTATCTGGACCTCTTGGTTTGCAATGCAGTTGGTTTTGTTTGCTGTAAGTGGCCTTAGGGATCGAGACATGATGAAAGTATACTACATGCTTAGTGTATTTTAGTTTGGTTACTTTGACTGTCGTTGTTTGCTACCAAGGCTATTGCTCACATTGTTTGTTCTTCATGTGTTTCTGAAGAATCAACAGTTTAATTTCTTTGGATACTCCTTGATTCACTTGTAACACCAAAGCTCTCATGCACCAGAACAAAGCTGGTTTGACTTCCTGTCAATGTTTTACGGGCAGGTTCAGCTCGGTTGGTGTAGGGGACCCGTGACGATTGGTGTAGGGGACCCACGGACCCACACCCCAGGAAAGGGGAAGGGGGAAAGGAAAAGGTAAAAAGGAGATGGACCTAGAAACAAAACAGCGGCAACGATCTGAGGAGGAAAGCTAATTTACTAAATAAGATATCGGAAAGCAAAATAACACACTATAATACAGTATAATTGGAATTAAAGCTAGTAAATCAAATAAAATGGGCAAGAGAAAGTGTCTGATAAACCGAAGGCCTTACGCTAACGCTGAAGGCGAGATGGCAGCGAGCACCCACTGCTGAGTCCATCCCAAAGGGAAAGAGAGTGTCCCGTGACCGCAGACAGTTTTTATCTTTCCCTGTGAGCGTAAATACGTAAAAATGCAAAGCATCGCAAAGTCCTCTGGGGAATGTAGTTCTTCTGAGACAGCTATACCTGGAACTGTCGATGATCCATGGAGCTGGAGCATTAACTCTTTAACTCTAAATGCACTGCATGATGTTATGATGTGGAATACCAGTACCAAAAATCATAAAACCATGACACTTCCTCATTACCTCTCTGGCCTTCAAACAGGAGGTGAAGTGGATTGCAGAATTGCAAAATGAGAAATTTGTGTAGGAGTGATGTCCAGTTCATAACATGATAACTTGGATATTTCCACTGATAGCTCTTCATGGAGAAGCCTACTATGCTCTTACATAAGGACAGATATTTAATTACAAATACAATCTGACATTTATGGAGAGGGAAGAGGATACTATGATTTGTGTACTGTAAGAACCTAAATAATTTACTACTTGAGCAGTGATTCATTTTTAGAAAGAGGTTTATGCAGTTCTTTTCATTCAGTTACCTTAGAAAGAGTTTTCATGTCTTAGCAATCTTGACACTTTTTCCATTGGCCCATTCATAGAGGTATTTGGGTTAGTAGGTCACTGAAACAAATTGAGAGGTGATAGCTGTAGGATCCTTTTTCAAATGCCAGGACAACTAGTAGTAGCTGTAATCTGAAAGTTATTGTATCTACTCATAGTCTAGAAACATACTTTCACTGGAAGAAAAGAGGACATTTGTTTGGTAAATAAAATACGTGACTTATGGTAAACAGATTTTCTGAGTTGATACTTTTGAGTGGAAGGAGGTGTAGAAAAGGAGAGCATGCAGGTGCTACAATTCAGTGCTTCCCCAAACAAATGGGAATTTCCCATCTTAAAAGTATCACAGTGCTGAAAGTCTGAGATGTTCCTCTCCTCTATTTGGGCAGTTGTCTTGGTTCACTTACCGTTGCGTGCCTTGTTTTCATGCTTAAACAGGAGCTTAATAGCTTATTAAAGAAACCACATAGCACTTTTTGGATAGAATTTCATATATTTGTCGTGAGTAGATATGTTTGAGCATTACACAGTCAGTAACAACATCAGAACTGGTAGTTGGACCTCTTGGTTTGCAACCCCGTTGCTTTTGTTTGCTGTAAGTGGCCTTANGGTGTAGGGGACCCGTGACGATTGGTGTAGGGGACCCACGGACCCACACCCCAGGAAAGGGGAAGGGGGAAAGGAAAAGGTAAAAAGGAGATGGACCTAGAAACAAAACAGCGGCAACGATCTGAGGAGGAAAGCTAATTTACTAAATAAGATATCGGAAAGCAAAATAACACACTATAATACAGTATAATTGGAATTAAAGCTAGTAAATCAAATAAAATGGGCAAGAGAAAGTGTCTGATAAACCGAAGGCCTTACGCTAACGCTGAAGGCGAGATGGCAGCGAGCACCCACTGCTGAGTCCATCCCAAAGGGAAAGAGAGTGTCCCGTGACCGCAGACAGTTTTTATCTTTCCCTGTGAGCGTAAATACGTAAAAATGCAAAGCATCGCAAAGTCCTCTGGGGAATGTAGTTCTTCTGAGACAGCTATACCTGGAACTGTCGATGATCCATGGAGCTGGAGCATTAACTCTTTAACTCTAAATGCACTGCATGATGTTATGATGTGGAATACCAGTACCAAAAATCATAAAACCATGACACTTCCTCATTACCTCTCTGGCCTTCAAACAGGAGGTGAAGTGGATTGCAGAATTGCAAAATGAGAAATTTGTGTAGGAGTGATGTCCAGTTCATAACATGATAACTTGGATATTTCCACTGATAGCTCTTCATGGAGAAGCCTACTATGCTCTTACATAAGGACAGATATTTAATTACAAATACAATCTGACATTTATGGAGAGGGAAGAGGATACTATGATTTGTGTACTGTAAGAACCTAAATAATTTACTACTTGAGCAGTGATTCATTTTTAGAAAGAGGTTTATGCAGTTCTTTTCATTCAGTTACCTTAGAAAGAGTTTTCATGTCTTAGCAATCTTGACACTTTTTCCATTGGCCCATTCATAGAGGTATTTGGGTTAGTAGGTCACTGAAACAGATTGAGAGGTGATAGCTGTAGGATCCTTTTTCAAATGCCAGGACAACTAGTAGTAGCTGTAATCTGAAAGTTATTGTATCTACTCATAGTCTAGAAACATACTTTCACTGGAAGAAAAGAGGACATTTGTTTGGTAAATAAAATACGTGACTTATGGTAAACAGATTTTCTGAGTTGATACTTTTGAGTGGAAGGAGGTGTAGAAAAGGAGAGCATGCAGGTGCTACAATTCAGTGCTTCCCCAAACAAACGGGAATTTCCCATCTTAAAAGTATCACAGTGCTGAAAGTCTGAGATGTTCCTCTCCTCTATTTGGGCAGTTGTCTTGGTTCACTTACCGTTGCGTGCCTTGTTTTCATGCTTAAACAGGAGCTTAATAGCTTATTAAAGAAACCACATAGCACTTTTTGGATAGAATTTCATATATTTGTCGTGAGTAGATATGTTTGAGCATTACACAGTCAGTAACAACATCAGAACTGGTAGTTGGACCTCTTGGTTTGCAACCCCGTTGCTTTTGTTTGCTGTAAGTGGCCTTAGGGATAAGAGACAGGATGAAAGCATACTGCACGCTTAGTGCATGTTGGTGGGGCAGCCATTAGATGAGTCCTTTCTTTTAACTGCTTTAAGAACTAGAAAAAACCTGGGTAAACACCTAGCATTTGGATGAAAGGAAATTACATGCTTAGTGGCTTGATTGATACCTGGTAATTAAACCCTTTTTTTAGAATTTACTGGATAATATGCAGTTGTTAAAAACAAGTTGAAGAGGAAACCCAGGTTCTAATGTACGGATTAGATGTGACTTGGTTTATCACAGCAGTCATGTGGTGATCCTCTGAGTTTAACTGGCTGAGCAGGTCTTTGTTCTGTGGGAGCTGTTATGCTTTCAAAAGGTACTTGAGCGAAGCTGAAGTTTTTAGGACTTCTTGAAACCAGAGCAGAATAGGTTGGTCCTTCGGAGTTATTTTATGTAGGTTGCATATTCTACCTATTGCAGGAAACAATTTGTAAAGACAGGAGTTCTGGATCTGAGTCATCTCTGTTATTTTTTTAAAGGTCAGGTTGTTCGTGTGAGCAAATACCAAAGGTGCTGTATCAGCTCAGGCCCAGCTTGCTGAATGTCACATCTGCAGGCAGTGGCTGGTGTCTGATCCTTAGGAAAGAGCAGTAAGAAACAGTGTTTGAGTTGGACTTTCTCCATTCTAGTTCCTGGAAGTCAGCATTTTGTGAGTGCAATGTAAAGAACAGTCTGTTGCAAAAACAACCAACCAACCTACCAACATTGTTTTCTGAAGTTCCTTTAAGATTTTTGGAGACTATCATCTGATCCTGGTGATTCGTTCTGGATATGTCTACTGATGCTTCAGAATAAGAGTTCTCTGTAAAGGAAAGTTTTGTTACAGGATGGACTCTAAGTTCCTTTTTAGTAAAATTGAGTGCTCACAATTCATTTAGCTTTTCCATTGTGTCCTTGCCTCCCATTAGTACTTCTTTGGTATCTTCTTTGTTCCTACTGACTTGTTGACGATCTTCCTTGTCGTGATGCTTTTAAAAGCTTATGTAATGTTTGTCTTTAGTCAGATGTTTTTTTACGATCACTGTTGGCCCACTTTATGGTATGGCAGTACTTTACTGGGATTTGCGTGTTCTACTTTCCTGTTTTGGATAGTATTTTCAGGTTTTGTGAAATAACGTCCATTCCTTGTTGTCCTGTTCTGTATTAAAAAAAAAAGAAAAGAAAAAAAAAAAGACTATGGAATGTTGAGTAAAGAGATATGTTATATATTTATACTGAATATGAGGTAGCACTCTTCCGTTTTGTGTTTATCTAGAAAATGGGCTTCATTACTTCTTCAGTTTCTTTTAAGGTTCTATTGCTTTGGAAGCAATGAAGAAAAAGATGTTCGTAACTATCCAGTAACCCAGAGTGTTTGTCTGACCCTTGTTCTTCAGTTTTTTTTTTCTTTTTTCTCTGATATGATAATGTATTTAGATTGTTCCAAAAGTGATGCCTCCTATTTATTTCCATGGAATCTACGAAAGAGACAACGAGCACAATAACACTATTTGGTGAAACAATTTCTTATCTACAAAGTGCTATTTTTCAAAATAATTGCCACCATCAGCTGTACGTTTTCACTATCAGTGCACAAGAGCCTGCATGCTGCTCTTAGAAAAATCTGCTCCAGTGGAGGTGACCCAGTATGATGTTGAAATGCACCACTTGCCGTGCTCACATTCATGGTTTTGTCTCTATAAACCCTCATCAAATATCAGTGAATGATAGTGAGTGCTACTTTTTCTGTATGGAGGAGTGCAGTGACACATCTTTGCTTCATTACACACTTCCATGTCAGGTGCCATTCTGTCAGACTGCCCCTCTGCTGCCATCTGTCACATGGTGACGTTAGTGGGATATTGGTGGGAAGGTTCAACCTCTACGGCCATACCACTGTCTGCTTTTGACATTATGGGCCAACATAATAAAACAAGAGGCATTACTTTCGTGACAGTGCTTGTACACTGTGAGAGCAACTGTGATTCAGGAAATCTTGGTGTTTTTTCTTTCACTGAGATGCTTTTTGCAGATTAAGAAAGCGCAGAAAAACTGTAATTATCTGAACTAAAGCATTTCATAGTTGGATAGCAGTTGTAGTGGAAAAAAAGGACATCTTCAGCCTTCAGAAAAGGCAGATGGGTTTACTAGTGCAGAGTACTAATTAATGGCTCCTTAATTTTGGTTTGGCATGGTTTTCAATTCAGTTTGAGCACTGCTTTTTGTATGTAGTGCAGGGAACGCGTGGCTAAATTGCCTAAGTGTTAGAAAGGGGCTTGTGAAACTGGGGTTTGTGTCCTGGCTCAGCTGATGGCCTTCCTAGGGCTGTGCCTCCATGGCTTTCTGGAAGCAGAATTTGCTGCAGATTCTGCTGGAAACTGTTTGAGTATGGTTAATGCAGTGCCAGGCTAGCTAGTTCTGCTCAGAAGTGGTTGGAGCTTCACACTACCTGCTCAGACTTTGTACCCTGCTTGCTTTGTTCAGAAGGTCTGCAGTCATCTCAGTGTGGGCAAAGTTCACTCTTGTTTGCCTGATAACTAATAGGTAGAAAGTCTTGTGTGACCTTCAGAAATACTGCTTTTGATACCCTCTGTAGAAGGGGGAATGATGTTTTCTCACTTTGTGTGATGTGGTGCTGAAGTAGTATGAACAATTGGGATGGGAGTTGAAAGTATTGGGCAGATCTCGAGCATAGACCCTTTCTAGATTTCTGTTACTGGTAAGTGTATTAGCTTGTTTTGTTAAGTGAACAGCTGGTGAATCTGCTTCATTTTTACCAGATGGTCTTCCAAGTTAGGTAAAAACAGAGAAGCATTCTTATCTCTTCATTTAGATGCTTGCAGTAGGTGACCTTTCAGTTTATGTCTCAGTCGATATGCCTAGATGTTTTTAAAAATGTTTCTCTAAACTAGAAAGAAGTAAAAGTTAATTTAATAACCACAGATGACTCATAGTAAGAACAGTCTCATTGCATCAATATGGTTGGGTTGTTGCAGGGTTGAAGTGATACAGGATACCACTTGGGGGTTCATGTCCAGTTCTCTGTGATAGGACAAGAGGGAATGGCCTCCAGTTGCACCAGGGGAGGTTCAGGGTGGATATTAGGAAAAAATTATTTCCTGAGAGGGTGGTGAGGTGCTGGAATGGACAGCCCAGGGAAGGGGTTGTGTCACCATCCCTGGAAGTGTTTAAGAAATGTTTGGATATTGTACTAAAGGACGTGGTTTAATGGGGAAATACTGATGGTAGCTGGACGGTTGGAGTGGATGACCATGGAGGTCTTTTCCAACCTCAGTGGTTCTGTGATTCTGTGTTGAAGTCTGCACAGTCTTGGAGTCTGGAGGTTGTTTTGTAAAAGGAGAGGAGCTGGTTGTGTGCAGTCTGGGAGAAATAGCTAAGGGGGATCTCGCTGTGCTTCCATCTCTGCAGTGGGCAATAGACAGTATAGAATCCAATATGTATTGATGTAACAGAGTGAAAGGATGAGAGGTGATGGATACAGGTTGCATCAGAGGAAATTATAATTAAATGAAAGGGAAAATATCCTTCCACTGATGGTGATCAAGCACTGGAGCAAGCTGTCCAGGAAGGCTGTCACTCTCTTTTGAGATGTACAAAAGTTGACAGGAATCTGAAGTGTGTCCATGCACTGACCTGTCTGGTTGTGATTGAAGAAGTCAGTAAAACAGCAAGCTGAATTTTGTTTTTATTAGAGGGTAAAGTACACGAGACAGACAAAGAACGATACTGCTGATTTTTCTGACGCTATTAAGAACAGCTCTGAGGTTTCCTTAGCTGCTGCCCTTGAGAATTCTGCCATTCTTTCTAGCAGATCTGTGGCCTGCACCTGAAGAGTTTTTCATGCTTCTGGTCTCTTATGTTTTAAAGTTCAAGTTACTGAGGGGACAGTGAAATGATTTTAACAATATTTGTTCTTTGCCAGTTGTTTTATCTTTAGAAACTCATATATCTTTATAAAATAGAGAGAGCTCCAGCTGTATTGCTAAATTCAATAATAAAAAAAAATGTTGGATACTTTTTAAACTGATCATTTCCTAGGGTGCTATCTGTGCAGCTGTGGTGGATGGAGATGAATTAGGCTGCTTTCCTGATGTTTTGTAGGAGATCTCAAAAGCTGTAATCCTCTCCGGTGACATCACCTGTTGAACCTCGTGATGCCTTCAGGGAGATATTTCCCTGGGTAATCCAGTTTTGGGTACATATTAAGAAGATGGACTGAGCTACAGCTGCAATAAAATGCTGATGGCTGAAAGGTCTTTTCCCCTTTTTCATCCAGCACAGGAGAGTATGGATCAGTTGTTTCAGTATCTGAGGAGCAGGCACTGGACTGAATGACAGTAGTTTTAGTCTTACTCTGAGACAGATGGATGGGATGTTAGTGAGAGGAAGAAATCTGTATTTGACAACTGGTGTGAGTCTGCCCTGCAGATTCATTGTCTGAGCTTGCTGTTCTGGGTGCTTGAATCTAGTGCTCCAATGCAATCCTTTTTGCAGTATGGTCAGTGCATGGCACCTGTATTTGTGTCTGTCATAGGTTACTGCACGAAGCTCAGCTGAAGATGCTGACTGCAGAGTGCATGTGATTAGTCAGGCACACTGTGAGCTTTTTTTTCCCAGATGACTTTTACAGGAGAGAGCAATGCGTGATGTAGTTTGCTGCCATCTGTCTGTCTGATTTTAATGGGCCTGAACCTCTTGTTTGATGTGTTTGAGCATATAGCCTAGATTGGGTTAGTGCAGAAGCAGTCGTTGCGTGGGGAAAACATAATGACTGTTGGCAGTCAAAGCAAATAAGGAGTTGTTCAACAAAGTGTTGAGAGAGGAAGACATCAAAGTCAATTCATTAATGGCAGTTAGGCTGAATCTGGTTTTCTGGATACTTCTGACTGTTGCGTTGTGTCTTGATGAGAAGGGGGGGAGGCCACAGGTGAGTAGGGATAACAAGTCCTGCCTGGCTGCCAAATTACCATTTACTCCCAGCTTCTATGCAACAACTGCCACCAGCTATCTGTCAGGGCAGCAGTAGCCTAACTCTGTATTTGAGCCAGCAACAGCTGTTTGCTGCTCTCCCAGCTTCTGCAGGAGTAACAGCCTGGGTCTCTGTGTTGGGAGCAACAGTTGTCTCTTCCAGCTTTGCTGTGTAACAACTGCCTGGATCTCTGTAGCAGGTGCAGGAGGAGCATTTTCAGCAGCAGCTGCTGCCAGATGGGGAAGTCAGCTGTTTTCCTGTGATGTGGAGGTAGGCTAAAGCCTTGGCTGGTGAGATGGAGGGTCACAGAGGTTCTCAGAATCCAGATGCAGCTGTTAGGGCTGCCAAGGTCAGACCACCCTGGAAGGAATTAGGAGAGCGGGTCTACCACAGTGCATTATAGCTTTCTGTAAGTACCTCCTAGGTTTGTCTTGGATGCCTGGAACTGTCTGCCCTTCAGTTGAATTATTTCCTCAGTGATTAATTCAATTTTTCCTGTTTAACAGTGATTTGGATTACTTTGCCAATTGAAAAAGATAGGTGCTCTAATGGATAGCTATGAAACTTTGCAAGGGTAAGCTCTCCGTCAGTAACTAAGGTGATGGTAAAGCTGTAAAGCTATGTAAAAAATATTTGGAGGAGAGCTGTGGAACTTTACTGTATGCAAATCTAAATCTGGCTGATAGAAACACCTGGTCTGGAAAAGCAAGGTGCTGAGAGAGTTAAATTCAGTACTTTTATCTTCAGAATCTGTTCTTGTGCATTCAGTAAAAAACAGAAGTTTATTCATTTTTGCACTCATTTTCCTCTTGTGTGATATGAAAAACCAAGAAGAGACTGCTCAGTCTCTGTGAAAATGCTATAGCTGCTATGGAGGGCAAGACTGCTATTCTAGATTTAGAGGAAAACCGGAGAAGAGAAGGCACTCATCTTAGTATTTTCTTCCCCTATGTCCTTCACTTAAATTCTTGGGTTTTATATAAAACCTTTATGTAATATAAAGGTTTGCAAACCAGTAAGCCTGAAAGGTTTTACCCTTACTGCAGTTGTTTGTTTAAGTTTTAGACTTTACTTGGTGGATGTGCTTGTTGTTGGTTAGATTTAGTACTTTGCTGGTAGGAATTTTCTTCTGAAATATTTAATGCCTCCTATTAAACAGGTCTCTTATGAAAATAAACCTGAATAAAATCAGTTAACCTCAGAAGTAAAGCAAAAATATTCTTACCATACCTCTGGTTGCTTAATAATGAAGCTGTGCTTTTGCTTTCCACTGTCTTGAATTTTTTTTTCTGTTTCTGTTGGAATTCAGTTTCTTTCCCCATTCAATTTTTTTAAAATTTTAGTTTTAATTTTTCTTGGGTAGAATGAAAGGCATAAGAATGAGAAAACCCATGCTTTTATATATTGTAAAGAAGTTAGTTCTGTGATTCTTAGTCTGCTTTCCTTAAGATCTAATGACTATGAGATTATGGTACCCATGTATCCTCACAGATAACTTCTGAACCTATGTACTCATACTGATTAAATTTTTCCAGATTTCATCAAAATACAGCCAGGTAACATGGAAATAAGTTCTTAAGAAAAAGACCTCATGGATATTCTAGTCATTGGAAAAGCTTAATTCAGCACTTGTAATTAGGAATGAGACACAAACCTATAAGGAACCAGACTTCAGTAATTCTGTGGCTCACAGAACCTGCTGCTTCCCTGTGTGTAACTTCCAGAGGAAAACAAAAGCTGGTGTCAGCCAGACTGTGCTGGGACTCATCTGCCCCTCCAGAATCCCTTGATGTCACGGCTGTCAGTGAGGCTTGTCTTAGATGCTTCTTAGGGAAAATAATTAAGGCTCAAACCAGATGATTTTCTTGACCAGTTTAGACCAGTAATGGAGTGTGACTCGAGACAGAAATTTGTGTTTGACAGCTTGCAGCGTAGTGTCTGAATCAATTCTCCTCCTCCATGTTGTAATGGTTTTATGATTATCAATGTCTGCTGCAACTGAGATATTAAAGCATGCTAAGGAAGATTTTAATACATGATCTTTACATTAATGAGTGACTTCATTCATCCTTTGGTGTAATTCCAAAATGTTTGTTTTCTCTTTTATCGGCAACTAACAAAACTAACAAAAATAGTCAGTCTGAGAAGTGAAATCTCAGCGTTGTTTTCTAAGCAGTCCAGACTTTATGTATTTCACTTTGTTGTCAGTGGAACCTCAGACTGTCACTTTGGTGAAAGTTTATCAGAGTCAGAGTATGTTGCAGCAGAGCTGTCAACATCAGTTTCAGTATGGCCTGATGTTCGTGTGCTCCCTTCTCTACAATTTTTCTCTTTTAATCCTTAAAGTGGTAATTCTTAGGAACTGAGGGAACTGCTCTGTTTGCTCCTGCTATCTGATTTTGTTCTATTACTGTTAAAATAGTGAATTTTAAAAATACTGTTTATATAATATGTAAAAAGAAATATATATAGAAGTTTTATATAACAGTATGATGAAACAGAAGGAATATGATCGTGGCTCAGATCTTGTGGAAGATGAGCAGTGTCCTCTCTTGCCTTTGGAGCTGAGTTCAATTTACAGTACTGATTTGATGAATTTTACCACTACTTTAGAGTTGCAGTTATATTGGATTACTTGAACTGTGTAAGAGCATGGTTCTGGAACAACATTGGGGCATTTTATCTGAAAGGAAATGTCGCATCATATAGACATCATTTTAAGCAGTTTCACAAGGCTCCACATCTGTATTAGACTGTGCAGAAAGTCTCACTTGGCACCTTTTTCTCCATTTAGAGTGCTGTGTAACACCCACAGTGCGTAGGGGTAAAAGGTGTTGGTGGAGGCAGTAGAGTTGGTTTTGGTTTGAGACTAAATACTTCAACCACCCCAGACTTAACATTTTAAGTATTTTTTGTGGTCCCTTTTTAAGGGAGCACAAGTGTTTCACAATTTCAAACTCAGAATTCTCAGAACACCTTTATGAGACAGCACTATTGTCCTAATTTTGCAGATAACTACTTTGTCTTGCTTCCTTATGTGGTTTGTCCAAAGTTACACAAGAGTCCTGTGGTGAAAGAGGGAATCATATGTGCATCTGTGGTGTTTAAAGCTCATCTAGCAGAAATCAAAAACCTTTGTTTCCTGTCATTCTACTGAAAGTAATTGTAAGTATTAATGCTTACTTCGATCAATGCTTTTAATTCAGTTTACTGCTTTTTTTTCTTTCTAGGCTTGTACTGGTATAGAAAATATCGATGAAGCTATAACTTTGCTTGAACAAAATAACTGGGATTTAGTGGTAAGTATTCTAAGAGAATGACTGGTCAGATGAACAGTGGTGTGCCGTGCTGAGACAGCTACTGTCTTTATTTCAAAGTTGTATATATTGGTCATGGTTGGGGCATGCAAGTTGCATGCAGTCTATTTTTTCCTAATTCTTGCTTATGACATGTTGCAAAATAAACACTTAGTATACACTGTCCAATACTAACTTTAAACTATGAAACTTTAACAGACCAGAAAGCATATGCAAAAATGCAAATTGAAAATTTTAGTCATTGGTGTTTTCAAACAGGAAAACACAACTGTGTGTTGGCAGAATGGTATGATTTAAAACATCCTTAGTCACAGTAGCTTGTTGTGACACAGTGTGGGCTGGGCTGTGTTGCAAGTTAGAGTATTTGTTATGTGGAGGCAAGGAATAATGTTACGGATTCTTTCAGGGTTGTAAGGTTCTTAATATGATGCATTAAGTCAGTTGGATATGATTGTGGGGGACTTGTAAATAAGTTGTATGCATTACAGTAAATGATGGCAGGTAATGTTGGATGAGAGAATTGTGATGGAAAAAATGTTCAGAAGAATAAAGAGGAGTTGTCTTATTATTTATTTGTTTTCTTTTGGGACTCCAGAATGAGCAAAAAGTGAGTGGAGTATTTACAGCCATTATAATACCTTTACATTCTTCATCTTACTAACGATGATTAAATGATCTAGGAGTTCATTGTAGTAGGAAAAGAAGTAATGTCCCAAAAATGCATGCTTAAAAAAGACATGGAAAGAAACTAAGAAAAAAAAGGTACTTCAGGAAAGTGTCTACAAAAGGGGAACAGTAAGTGGTAGAAGTAGAAAACAAATGAGGGTGGGTAGAAGTGACAAAAACACCTTCAGCTCCTGTCATTAATAGGACACTGGCTCTCTCTTATTGAGAGCAGACTTATTGTAGAAAATGGATTGGATGCTAAATTATGCAGAAAAGTGAAGAAAGAGGAGAGAAGATGAAATTTGAAGGCAGAATGTAAGAAAATGAGTTTCTAACTTGAAAGAATTAAACATCTTTTTGTTGGGCAAGGGATTTCAGCATTTCAAAAATCAGAACAGAGCATGGAAAAAAATTCACATCTTATGAGAAACTTAGGGACTTTTTATTTTACAATTTCATTCTACATTTTAAAAATAATAATTCTTCACATGATTACTGCACTGGTCTTAGGTGTGTGCTTGTGCTGTGCCTCCCTGCCCTGTGATTCAGTAGTCAAGGGCAGAACCAGTGCCAAGAAACTGGGGAGGAGGGAAGACTTCGTTTTTGATTAAACCAAAAGGTCTTGAAACTTTTAAACTCAGATGGAAAATATGAAAACGTACATGCAGGAGGAAAAATACAAAATAAATGTATTTTCATGTAGTTTTGGCAATTTCTTTGTTTGCCCTGATGCAGTATTCCTGCTGATTATTTTCTTTGTGATTTTTTAATTTTTTTTCTGGTCCCGTTAGCAGATTTTAGTACAAGGGTTAAAATGTCACCCTTGTCTTCCCTGTAACTTAGGTGAGTGTTGCTTTTTTTTTTTTTGACATTAGGCCTTATCTTTGTAAACAAAACAAACCAACAGTCCAAGTCTCAGTGAGCTCTAAGGAACTTCTTTCTTGGTTTAGTTGCTCTGGCAGTCCTTTATTTTTTTTTAAGTTAAGAATGTATGTGAATTACTTTTTTCATTTTAGAATGGAAACATCAACATTATTTTTGATCTTGTAAAGATCCTACTTCTGTCCTGTGCACACCTCCGCAGTCTTCATTTATCTCCTGTAATGTGGGATACTTGGGGACATCAGTTTATCTTCCACTTGGAACTAAACAAATTGGATTTAAATCTGAGTTGGGTGTTTTAAGGTGGTAAAATCACTTTTGTAGCTGTTTAGAGTGATACAGGAAGCTGCCACTCGTAAACATTGTATTGCTAGGTTTCAAGTGCCCAAAATCAAACTGATGATGAGATTGCTGCAGAGGAATTTGCCTGCAGTAACAGCATGTGAATTGCTTGACAGGATCATGAAGTCTAATCTTGACAATAACTGGTTTCCTCCTGTTGCACATGACTCTACATTTGTCGAGGTCTGCTGCAAATAGCAGTTTAGTTGCATTTTTTTGTTTTTGTTTTTAATGTATTGGGACACTGTAACCTATCTACTGGGCTTATTGAAGACCAAGTGATGAAATGCTACAGATGTTCTGTGAAATAAAGAAGATTGACATAATAATGCAGTGATTTCTTTAGGTCTTCATCTCTAGGAAATTATTCTTCAGTAAATGGATTCAACAACTCTTAAGCCTGCTCAAGAGTGCTGGTTTGTTACTTCCTGAGTGTTATTTCTCTGAGACCAATAAATGTATTGTAAATTTTAACATCTGAGGAAGCAAAATTTAGGAATTTCTATGTGCTGTAAAATATGATGGTTTGTTTTCTCATTCAGAGCCTTCTGTTTTGATATTTGAAGGTAAGAATGACAGTATAAATATATTTTAAATGTTGTGTAAAGGGAATAAAAATATGTAAAATCCCAAGTTTGTCTTTTTTGAATTGTTTCTGATGGTATACATTTAAAGGAAGTGACCTATTAGTACAAAAATTCCTAATCTGCTTCTTGGTCCTATGTAATATGGACCTTTGTGTATCTGAAGTTATTTCACATGTGGTAATTCTGCTGTCCAGATATCCTGTACATAAAGTCTATTCAGAAAAGAATTTTTGAATGAGAAGCTTCAGAACAGATTTTTTTGTAAGAAGAACAGGAATTGCTGCTTGATTTTTTTTTTCTACTTTTTTACATATGAGTGTTTCTGTTGTTACTCCTTCAGTTGTTTTTATTTCATTTTTTTTTCCAATGTGGGTACTGCTTAGCATAACACTTTAAGAGGAAAATCAATTTAATCAAAATTAAGGTGGGGTTATCACATGTTCACTGTAAACATTATGTGTATAATAATATATTAAAAAAGAACCTCACGAAAATCAGTTTTCTTTTCAAAATAAGCTCTGAGAAGTCCTTTGTGCCTTCCTGCTCTGCTTAGCTTTGTTATTCTGTGTTCAAAGCACAGTTTAATTTCAGTGAAACCAACAGTTCAGTGCACCTGGAAATGTGATGTCTTGCAGTTCCTTTCTTACATGGCTTCCAAGAATCAGCTGACAAAAAGAGAAAATTGTATATTTTGAATGTCTGTTTTCAACTCTCAATTGTAGGATTTTCTGTTTTTGTTTTAATGTATAACTTCTACAAAAGATTGTTTGGTTTGACTTAGTTTTTTAATAGAAGTATGCATTTTGTTTATGCTTAATTCTTATATTTTCTGTGTGATGTATTTTGGAAAGAAAAGTAAAAAAACAAAATAAAACACAAGAAAAGCTTGAACTGAGAAAAGTGAGAGAGAGCTTTACAGATTTTCTTCTCTGTTTCAGTTGGAAATGGCATTTTAGATGGAATTTCTGGTCGGAGGTCGGTCCACTGCCTCCTGGCAGTTAGCAGCTGTCCATTATTTATGTCTTGTGCTACTTTTAACCATTAACTTAGTTCTTTTGTTATAATGCGTAGTAAATCTCAGTGCTAGCTGGTAAGAACTAAAACGCTAGAGATGGCTTTGGTCTTTTCATTCTTCCAACTGATTTGCCCTGCAGAAATATTGATGTATCACTTTGTATGTGTTTATTATTATTATTTTTTAAGTTGTTTTAAATCAGTTTGCATCCAGGAACTAGGTGATTAATTTATTTGGCATAGGGCCATATTTTTTTTTCCTTAAATGTGGGGCAGTGTTGTCACATGCCTGTCAGCTCTTGTTTCATTCTAAGCTGTCTGCATTTCAGTGGCTGCAGAGCCAGGACTACGTGTGATGGTGACCGTGTTCATCACATTTACTCCTTCTGTCTTGTTGCCCTCCTGTTTTCTTTACTTTTCACTTGGATACTGAATGTGGAACACATTTGACAGTACTTACTGTTGGAATGGTGAAGTCCAGCATCTGCAGGACTTTCACTGTTAGGAACATGCATGTATCTGTGCTTTTATAACATTTTCTGTGTTCAAATGAACAATCGCATGGGAACTAGATGTTTATATCATTTTATTTTATTTTTTTCAATTTCACATTTTGTTTTTAGACAGATGTCTTCTGCATCTTGGTGTTCTGTCAGATATGTTCTACTTAGTTAATTCTTGCTGTTACCATGCTGAGTAGCCTGGACAGCACTCAGGATGGTGCTGCCAGATGAGCTGAGGAGGAATAAAGCTCAGAGGTGACAATGACAAGTACTGTTGGTGGACACGCTTCCCCCAGTGCAGGTGAACTGTGGTGCCTGTTCTCCAGGAAATACAGGAGTTGCAGGTTTCTTGTTCAACATTAACCTCTTGTAGAAGGAGGTGATTAAACTGTATGTAAGCTTCTGTTTTACAAAGGCATACAGAAGTCCCTTGTGGAAGTCTTTAATTTATATTACATCAGGATCCCTCCTTGCAAATATCCTTTAATGTCTTGTTCTTTGTATTTCCAGCTGTTTTGCAGCTTCCCAGTGACATGTCTGTATCCTTGAGTAAGCTCAGATGAATACTGTGTACTTTATGGAAGTTTCGTGCAGCTAAGCAGTGGCAAAGATGACCAGCTGTTCTTAAAGAGTGCTTAATAAATCCATTGTTATTATTTACTTTTGAATGCCTTAATCTCAACTGAAGCAGATGTTTCTTCCCTTTCTGTATATTTTCTATTCTGAAGACTCTGTGTAATGTGTGGATCTAAAGGTAGTTGTAAGCGTGGTATGGCTTTCCATATAGCAGTGTGCACGTCCATCTATTAAGGAAAAAAAATACAAAAAAAGCCTACAACAACTAATACTTAGGGAGAAAATTAAGGTTCTTAATTTGCACAGTGCAGAATAAGAGAGCTTCTTTGTCACCTTAGTAATGTGCTTCAAGGAAGGAAGATCACCTCTGACAGCAACATGGTAGCCCGGATTCTTTGGTCCTACCAAATCTCAGCTGCTTCTGCCGGAGGCTTTCAGCAGTGAGTTGATACCTCAGATGGTGTAGGAAAGTGCTGGGTGCATTGCCACTGGGACATTTATTTCCCGTGACCTTCATGTGAGAGCAGATTGCAATTGATCTTGTGCCTCTGAATTGGCCTTGGTCCTGCAAGTGGTCTGTCAGACAGTAGTGATCAGCAAAGCAACTACAGTTCAAACTAAAATGGAGCCCAAACAATAAAAATGCAAGATGCATTCTGACATATGTGAGCAAGGAAACAAGCATAGGAGAATACAATTGGCAAGCAGTTAGCTTGAATATTTTTAACCTTTGATTGCTTTCAGTGAAACCTTCATGTTGGTCCTTGGATTTTATTTCATTTTTTTTCCTAATTTTCACATTGCTTTTTGAAGGATGGTGTGTAATAGTATAAAAACATTCAGTGTAGAGTAAGACTGGTGTAGCATAGATGTCAGAACTTGGAGAGAGCATCTTCTAAACCAATACCCTTTACTTCCTGTTAAAATGTAGTATTTTCTCAGTATATGTGAAGAGATCTGTATCTTCCATCCCTTCAGTATTTTAGCAAATGCAATGGTTAACTGGCAAATTGTCATTTTCCCAGACACTAAAGGGATTATGCTAATCTAAAATAATTTGATTTGTTTCATTACTGTTGATTTAATATTTCTAATAAGAAACGCCTGTTTTATTCTCTAGAGCATAACAAAGGAATTGTTATTGCTGTATTTTGAGTGCTTTGGCTGCAATGAAGAAATTTAAATTAAGCTTAAATTTCAATATCTGGCCAGAAGTGTAACTGAGCAGAGTTTAGGTGAAATGTTCACTTCAACATTGTAAAGTCATGGAGGCAATGTGTCTTCTTTCTAAATAGATAGAATTTAGTTACTGAATAAATAAGCTCCTTGGAGTTTGTCTTGCATAGTGAAAGCAAATGAACTAGAAAACTCTGGTTTCATTTCATTAAGAAAAGACTTCTTGTAATTGAGAATCTTCTGTGCTCTGAGAACACCAAAAAATCAGGATGTGAGGTCACAGAAGTGCCTGAGTGTTAACTTCAGCTGTATGTGTATGTTACCCACCTGCCTTACGTTTCACAAACACTTATTTTCATGGGATTTTGCCTCTGTATTGGCAGCCTCTGTGCAGACTGCTTGGCATTAATTTGTCCTTAAACATTGCAATTTAAGAGCAAATTTCTGGAGTATATTAATAGTTAAGTGGCTGGTAATTGGTGTTTTAAGATATCTGAAAGTAGTTTGTCGTGTATTACTCTATAACTAGTTGAACTGAAAATTGCGTACATCTTCTAAATGTGCGTTTGACAAGCAATTAGTCTGTCATGGAGTCATGCTGGGAATGTATGAGTAGGAGTAAAATGAAGTAATTTATTTAATTTGAGAACCAGCATCTGCAGATTCTGTGACGATTTTGCAAGCGAACCTTAATGGAAAAGCCTGGACCGTGGTAAGCCAGGGGTCATCTAGACCCACCAGGCATTCAGAATATCTTAACTTTTCTGTCCTGGTTTTATTTAAATAAACTATCTGATCCTGAAAGACCTGATTGGAGCAGTGCCAGGAACACAGCCTGCTCTGAAACATAATCTGAAATGTTGTAGACAAGTTGTACCCTGCATACTTGAGCTCCTCGTTTTCTGGCTTCCAAAATAGGCTAAATGTTGCATAAATATTCTTTACTATTGATTAGTGATTAAGCAGTCTCTTGACTACAGTAAAAGTAATTTGGAATCTGTCAGGATGTTTCATGTTGTTATGCCTTTTTCAGTAAAAACAGCCTTATTCCATATACAGTACTTCCAGGATTTTTTAAAGCCAGGTTGTGTCATGAGATTCCATCCACATTCTATCTTTGTAATGCTCACTGGGAACTAGCATGTCACAACAATGAGCAATTTTAAAGTTGAACAAGAAGTGTATTATCTTGGGTTAGCCATCCCCAACCTTTTCCTTTTAGTGTTGCCATTCAAATTTACATAAAATAATCTGGAGAGGGGTAGAAGTGTGGGAGTTCAGAATGCAGATGTTTTTCAGACTCAGCCTTTGTTTTATCTGTCTCTCGTGTTGTCTAGTTTACTGTTTTAAGGACTAACAAAATACGCTTTGATATCAAGCATAAGCTCTCATTTCTGTGGAGTTAGGAGGTGAAGCAGTGTTAGTGTAAAAATGTGACATTAATCATTAGAGCCAAAGTACATCCATATGTGTTGGAAACAAGCAGATATATCATAGTCCACTCTCTTCCCTGTTTGTATATGTGATTTGTGAATGGATAATTTTGGAGTACGTTCTTCTCCTATTTTCTTCTGTTGTAAATAGTGTTTTGATTCTGATCAGTAAGCTTCTTTCTTTACGTACTCATGTTTTTTATTTTCATTGCACTATAAAAATGCATCTGTTTGTGAATCTGTTACTGAGATTGAGCTTTATTTGTGGAATTATGCAGTGACAGTATACAATTAAAGGACCGTGTAAAGTGTGGCTTTTTTCCCTCAGGATTATGGAAGTATATCTGACTGTTGAAAGGCTTCCTAGTGCATTTTGGCATGTTGTGTGAGCTACAGGAAAAAGTTGGTAGAAGCCACCAAAGAAGTGGGGAAAAGTGGGAAACCACATCTAGAGTGCTAATTGCAAACTATTTCAATGCTTACTCTCTTGCTGATGATGTGAATCATCTGTATGAATATATTCATGTGGCATTTTTTGATGAAATGTTAATTTTTTGCTTTATTAGTAATCCTATTGTTTCACAGCTTTCCATGAAGTATATTTGTTATAAAGAAGGCAAGCTGAAATAAAGCAGAATGCATAGAAAGACATTTCATTGTAGTTCAATTACAGCTTTTGGTTAAATTTTAACCACGATGGGGACAAATGTTGGCGTTTGGTGAGAACTGTGGGTGTAACTTAATGTCTAGCACTTGGAAATACTTTTGAGACTTGCACAGCTGGGGAAATTCCAGCAAGTGTAATGCAAGCTGCAGGAAAAAGCTCACTCTTTTCCGATGCCTTGTGCAGCCTGGCGATGGTAACAAAGGTACAGATTGCTCCTGTTCATTTACTGCTGGTCATAGTTAGTAATTGTTATAAGAAAATTGAAATATTATTGCATTCATTTAAAAATCCAAACTGAGTAATAGTTTTTGTAACTTAAACCCAAAACAGTCATTACGTGTTAAAATAGTAGTTTCAAAGTATCTGTGTAGGAAGGTGATAGTGAATCTTGTCTGTAAAAGTCTGTGGTTTAAAATAATTTGTATTTGTGCAGAACGTTTTACTGAATTCCACATTTAGGATGACAGATTGCTGGCATACACGTAACAGGAGAGATTAGGCTGTTGCGTAAAGTTGCACAGAAGCCATGTTTCTTTGCCTGGGAATCTTGTGATACACTCCTGATGCCTTAGGGCAGAAAAAAGTGATTGTATTACAGCTGATTTCAGTAAGCCTTCGTTTTATTAATCCAAATTGTGTGCATTGTTTGACTAACACTTGCTGTATCTTTTTGTCAGTGTCGGTGAGTAAAACTTTTCCAATTGGTCCCCAAATTTTCCAATTTCTATGGTTATAATTAAATCACAGGAAAAGTTTCTACATACTCTTTATTTTTATAGATTTGACTGAATTTGTAGTATTAGGAGATCAGAACAAATATTTTGACACAACTACATCTGGAATTACCTGTTATAGACTTGGCAATGCCAAGATCAGGTCTGCTGAAAATGGAAGATTTTTGTCGATTATTAGTCAGTGGAAGAGCATTATAAAAATGGTTATTGTACTGAAGTCTGCAGACAGCAGTAATCCTATGTTTCATTGTAGGAAATACTTCTGTGGTCAAAATGGACAAAGAAATCCTGAAGTTATGTTGTGTGTGAAGGCATATTTCTTTCTCACACAGATAGTTTAAAAAGGTAGTTTAAGTGCAAGTTAATATCTGCTTCAATTTTTTGGTCCTTTCGTGCATATTTTGTCTGACCAACGCTTTCTTTAACCATTTTCCTCTATGGATAATGGCTGTTAAAAATTTCTATATACATACATATTTATTTTCAGCGGGAGTATTGTTTTATTTATTTATTTTAAACTTAACAATTGTACGGAGTGTTGCTGTGCGCTTATTTTGTTTGAATGCAAAGTAAAGTAATGGATTTAAGTCTCTAGGTTTAAGCATCTTATTGTGTGAAAGCAACAATAGAGTTTACATGTGAAATCTGTGAAAGCAAAAAAAAAAAAAAGTGAATATTTCATTTCAAGGGAAATATCACTTTTAGCCCAAATGAAGAGTAAAATAAGTTGTAGTGGGATTACTGTTGTGAGTAGAATAGTATAAATAAATTTTTCAGCACAGTGCGAATATCATAAAATACAAACTGTAGGAAATATTTTTTTCCAGTGTATTTTAGATTGCTTAGTGAGGGCCTTTTAGTATAATTGATTTAACTTTTAACTTCCTAATTAAATAAATAAATAAAGGCACATGTTCATGTGTTTGTTTTTTCTAAATTCAACAGTCTTGAATGATCCTCAGGCAGAATGAATTGATCAAATATAGGAAGACTCATTGACATTTTCAAAACATCAGTGAGCAGTTTTTTTATTGGTGCAGAACCATAAACACTTGTCATCTCTCCCTTTACAGTGAGGTTGTGTATGTATGGTTTGGTGCTCTATTCACTTGTGTTATCAGATAGAAAAATAAAGGATTCAATGAAATGGTCAATCAGCTATTTAGAAATATAGGTAGTGTGAAAGAACAAACAACCATTTGTTGTTATATTTCTAACTGTACTCCAGAAATCTGCTAGTACTGTAACCTCTGAGATGGTGAACTGTTTGTAGGAAGCAGTGTGGGATGAACTGTCTGAATGTGTGGCTTGAGAGAAGTCGCTTTCATATTAATTAAATGTTAATTTTTAATAGGAAGAAAACGCAAAATGAGCAGGATAGCCACAAAATGCAGAACTTTGTTTCTGTGTTCTCCCTGTCATTTTAAAACAAATGTAAAATATGACTTGTAATATTTGGGAAAGAATATTGCTTTTTGAAAGATATAACAAATGAATTCTTTCATCGAAGATAGCCTAACTGAAGTTCATAGAAAGAATTAAAGATATGGATCATGAGGGTATTATATTACTTAATATGGAGTACAGCAAAAGAATGTGTTTATGAGAAATCTTTTCATGTCAAGCTGTCACAATAGTGGAGAATTAGAAGAAAAGACCCTGAGCAACTTGCTGTCTTCTGCTTAGAGATGTTTTCTGGTACCCAGTTTTAGAAAGCTCATTCTGAGTTATGCTTCCCAAGATTCATTTTACTCATGAAAAATGCCCTGGTTGTTTCCTGAGGAGAAGCCATAATTCTTGCATTTCAGGCTGGATCCCACCTGTTCTTGGTTTTCATTGAGGTAAAAGTCTGAATGTGAAAACTTTTAACGTGTCTGTGTCTTTGGTAGAGCCTGTGTATGTCAGCCAAAACTGTTCTGAGAAATAGAGACTAGGGGGGAGTGGGGACAAGAGGTGGCTGAGGAAGCTCTTCTCCCATTTCAGCCTCTGGGAGAGCCTTTAGCTGTGCTCATCTGGGCCTGATTTCAGGCAATTCAGGTAATTAACCAAAGTATCACTTGTAAATTTTGGAAGTTCATGAAAAAGAAGGAGTTCCCATCCTGGTTTGTGCATGCAGTCTGTTGGTATATGTAGACCTCTGCTTCTAAGTAATATCATTAGCAAATCTGGTCTATTTTCAGACCTAGTGATAACCATTGAGTATTTTAAGCTCAGGAGATAAGTTTGTACTGTCTTAGATGCCACATTTTTTTTTCATTATTTTATCCCCCCAGTTTGAGAGTCACCATGAAATGTGCTTAATTATTTTTAAATGATCAGTACTATAAATCTGCATTTTGAGAGAAGTCACAAGCATTGTTATTTCATCAGATTATTAAAAAAAAAAAAAAAAAAGTTTGACCTTGTTTTTTCCCTCTAACACTGTTTTGTACCAGTAAAATATAGATTAGTCAATTCTGAATACGGCTGACTATTTCATTTAATATTCCCTTGAAGAAAGGCTTTAAATTCAAGAGACTGCTTCACAACATTCTTCAGGCACTTAGATGATTTGAATCTGTGGAGTTATACTGAATTCCTGGGTTGCCCAAACTTCTAATGGATTTAATAACCTTTTATCAATCCTATTGCTTCCTTGGATTTAATGTATTTTGATACTGTAATCTGGAAACTTGCTACTGTGAAGCAAACACCAGAAAAAAATACTGTTACTTTGACCTTTGTAATTGTCACTCGTCAGTCCAGTATTATGTCATATTCTTGTCTTTCCATTCTCTGAATGAATAAGAGTCTTAGTTGTCATTCTCAGTATGACTTACACTAGAAGGTTAAATGAAGGAGTCTCAGAGTCATGAGACTGGAACTTCTGGATGTCTGTCTAGTCAAAAAATTGAGCCAGTTTAAATCAGGTCGTGCTGGACTTAGCGATTTCTGAAGTAATTTCAGTTCTTGGGTATATGACAGTCTCTAACCAAAATATATAAGCAAAGAATAACTGAATTTGGCTTAAATTTTCCTAAAATAAGTTGTAAACATTGTAATTGTTTGAATATTGTCACTGAAACAATAATTATGCCCCTGCTTCTGTTCACTTATATGACATTTGATCAATATTACACTAGTTATTGTACATGGGTAGCATTGTGACCTAAGCATTTGGAAAGATCTTATAAAAAACCCATAATTTTCCACTTAAGTTGAGATTAACTCTTTAAATACTGATAGCATTAGAACAGACAAAAAAACATCCAACCAACCAAACATTGAAGTTGTGGACAGTAGTGGAAATACTAAGCACATAGTGCTGCTTTCCTGGTAACACCCTAAAGCTGAAGAAATTTTCTGAGTCAGACATGCATCTTTATTTAATAACCCATGAGTAGATTTACTGCACCTGTTATTAAAACTGCTTCAAGTGAAATATGTATCTTTAACTACTGTATATTAGTCACACATGCTGGTTTGATGCTCAAATGATCCCTGTTTGGAAAGACTGAAAAAAATTAATATCTTTGAATGTTTGCTTCACCACAGGGAGTTGATCCTCTCTCAAAAGGGTCTGATGCTGTGGAAGAAGAGTCTGGAACTGCCTTAATGTGTTCATTTATTTGTTCTTGGTCACAGCATTCCTGCTTTGAAATCGTAAAGGGGATGGTTGTTCCCATTTCTTTGCAGTGTCCACTGATAGATGTCTTGTATGAACATGAATACTTAATGTTTATGCATTATCTATCTTTCCACTGCCACCATTTGTCATCTACATATTTTTAGTCTTCCATTTTACTTAATAAACAGTTTTTAGACTTTTTATTTTTACTGCATGGTTAATAGAGGTGTTTCTATCAAAAACATACATAATGCTCCTGCTGTTTTTTTCTTAGTGCTGTACCCCTTAAATACCAACAGTTTTACTGAACTAGGGACATGAACAAATGCGTTACTCAATTTTAATGAAAATTGCTTGGAGCCTCTGTCATACTTAGCCCCTCTGATTAGGCTTATTAAAAAATGAGCTGATTTAATCCTCTGAGATTGAGACATAAACTTTGACAGAAGAAGTGTGGAGATGCCCTGCTGTGCTATATTTCTTTGTTGCTGAAGCAGTTTCTTTTCCTCCAGATTGTCACTGGTCCTGTGGTGCAAGAACCTCTGTTTAGTTTTCATATCCGACAGATGCAAAATAAAGGATGTTTTTGTCTATTAACTGACTCGTGCATGTTTCTGAAGAATATTGGGGCCAATACAGGAAAACCCAAACTAACCAGAACCTCCCACTTTTTCCTGGAGGCTTATTAGATGAATGTGATCAAGAGCAATGTATGACTGCAAAAACCACGGTGATGATAAATGAAACACATTAAAAAGAATCTTCTGGTTATTGCCATGCATGATGGATAAACTAATTTAAAATGTGTTATGCTAGGAAGCTTTGTTTTCACTGTAATTTGATACAGCCTTGTGGGTAGTTGCTGTAGCTTACAGATGCCTCCAGCCTGTTTATGTGTCTTTCTGCTGTTGTTGTGTAACGTTTTGCACAATAGATCTTGTTGCAGTATCAAAGTTACTTTGAGTTCAGCAGTGATACTGTGACTTCAGTTGTTAACCATTGTTTATTAACTGTTAGTAGAAATTGTAAAAACTCATGTACTCAGAGAAGAAACATATGGTTTGAGTCTTGATTTATTCTACCTATATATTCATTGGACACTTCTTATTTAAGCCATGTCTGTTAATATTAATTTGTAAAAATGATGATGGATAATGACAGTCTGTAGTTAGAGTATTTGACTTAATCCTCCTGTAGTACTAAGGAGTGTGAGCTTCTAAATTTAAGCTTTGTCTTCTTCAAGTACCAGTCACTCCTCAGCTATATAGGCCAGCAGGTCAGATACATCTGACGTGTGAGTATGGATGTTAATCATACAGAAGTCCTGGTAGAAATGTGTGCTGGTGGTACAGCAGAAAGTGGGGATTAGGAGTGACTCATGATAAATACCAAGTCATATTTGTTAATATGTTGCTGTGAAAACAATAGTGATTATAAATATTTTGGAACAGAATTTATCTTTTGAGCTCTTCTGTCCTCTCTTCTCTGAAAAATTTGTTGAACTTTTCTCATTCTTGGTCAAATATTATTCTTATTTACCTGCCCATTGTTGGTCCTTCCTTAAAGATTGAAGTTAGGGTTCTCATATCTCTACTGCCATATCTTCTAACAACCAGAAAAGAATTTAAACAGCTGAGTAGTGAAATGTGTGAGCCAGTGTTACCAGCTAGCGTGGTGTCACCTTTGCTGGATCTCAAGTCTGATGCATTCTAGCATCAAGGTGATGTGGAAACTTTTTTGTGATACAAAACAGTCTGAATGAATCTGTCCTCTAAATACTGTTGAAGAGAAACTTAATGGCTTTCCAGCTTTTTCCCTTTTCCTGACTTTGTGCAAGCTTTGGTATATGTGTACTTCTGAAGCATCGGATGTGATGGAAATGTGTTAAAACTTTCTGTAAAATAGATACTGTCACACTTCTGACAGAAGTAGATTTTTGAACTTGAAACTGGGATATGTGATGGCTATTCTAAACGGAAAAGCATTTTAATGTAAGATATTTTTATAGGCAGTAGTGGTAGTTACAGATAAGAGGCCTGATTTGGATGCAACTTGCTAGGTTTGGGCCTAGGCCTGCACCTACACTTGTGTAGTGTTTTGTTCTGATTCACTGAGCAGCATGGGATGAGAATTAGCTGCATAAAGCTAATGCTTGCTCTTTTTGTGTGAAAATTGAGTATCAGGGATATTTCAGTGATTCTGTGGCACATGGTTGTACGTAAAAGTTTGGACTGCACTAGAGGACATCAGGCCTGCAGTGCTTGTGTATAGGCTAGCGTAGGCCTGATGTTTCTGGGGGACATGAGCTTTTCTGTGTACGTGCTGTCTGGCTGCCTTGTCTGCACACAGCTCAGTGAGTCTGAAAGCTGTCTTCTTACTGTGTGCTTGTACAAAGTATTGGATCTACTGGGCATGGGCTGTGCAGTTTATTCCTGTGCACTATACCTTGGAAACTCATTATGCTCATACAGGAGCTTCAGCATCGGTTCGTGTTCATTTTCATTTAAATAAGCTTTTCATTTTAAGATGGTACTTTAATGACAACATTGTTTACCAAGGACATTCACTGAATAGAGAACGTTTTATGGCATATTTTAAAACAAGCTAACCACTTTTTAAAGAAAAATATAGGAGTCTGTCCTAATCTGTTTTTCTTCTTCTGCATACTTGATTGAATGCTTATTTTCTCTTTTCAGGCAGCTATAAATGGTGTAATACCACAAGAAAATGGCATTCTGCAAAGGTAAGCACAGAGGAATGGAGTAGTACATACAGACAGTGATGCTGTGTAATAGTTGCATTTTTGTTCCTGAATTCTGAGATGATATAATACTTCTTTTAAAGCAGTTTTTTGAGCCACAGATTCAATTCCTGACAAATCCTGATTTCACAATCATTTTTTCCATACTGGTGGAGAACAAGCTCGGGCATCTTATTTGAATTAATTATTATTTTTTTTATTTTAAATCAATTTCATTGTTACTCATTAACTGGTGGTAGATACTGTGCTAGATAACATAAAGTTTCTGCCTTCTAAAAGTAGTTTTACTGATTTCCTTTCAGTTTTTAAGTTAAGTTTTGGCTTATATACTGATGCCTGGTTACCCTGAAGTCACTGAAGCATGATCTCCTAAGTACTGATGAGGCAATTGAAAACAGCAGAATAGGAGTTGAGCTACTTGAGGGAGGCAGATAAATATTATTTTTAATTGTCTTTAGAAAAATACTCAATGTACTATTTTTAAAAGTTTATTTTAATGATTAAGGAAGATGCACTGTGTAGATGAAGCGGTGTTCTCACATATATGGCAATGCTCTCTACAGCTTTTTTTAAATGGATCATTTTTTGAATCAAGATAGGAAGCTTATTTGCTTGATAAAGATGCTAGTTGTATATACAGTGTTAGGCCTGTGTGATCTGATTGAGATCAAGTCTCTGCTGTGTCTAGTACAATTTCTATTTATTAATGTAAGTCCTGACCTCAAAGCATTTAAATTCAAGTAAATCTTTTACACTTCTGAATTGCATATGATACTGGCCCAGTGATATAGAAAAATGGTGGTTGCCATAGTGCAAGTTTTTATATGCTCACGGCACTCTTGGAATAATGCTACTTCTCAAGATAAATCTGATGTTAATTACATAGTGAACTTTAGACTAAAATAATGGCTTAAATACCTGTTTGTCTTCTAAGCTGCTCTGCTATAGCACTTCTGAGTTCTTGAAATATTAATGTTTTTAATATGAAAGTTAATTTCTAATTATGAATAAAACAGTGTTTTCAGATATGACAATCTAGTTTATTCAAGAGGCATATGCTATGGACAACAGTAAGTGAGTAATACTGCTCATTTTACTTTACAGATCTTTATTTAAACATTATCTGTTTGTTCATACTTTCTTATCTGTGTATCCCTCAGTGAGTATGGTGGAGAGACTTTACAAGGACCAGCGTATGGCCCCACAAGCCATTCTGCAGCTGCATCTTCAGCTCCTTCATCATCCTCAGCATTTCGCCATGTAGTGCCATCTAGACAAATAGTGGAAAGACAACCTCGAATGCTTGACTTCAGGGTTGAATACAGAGACAGAAATGTGGATGTAGTACTTGAGGACAGCTCTACAGTTGGTAAGAATATGTAAAAATGACATAACTTGTGGTTAAATTGTTAAAATGAAATTGAGCTAAAAAGACCCAACCACTAAGATCTAAATCATATGGAAAAAAACCCAACAGACCACCACAAAAAAGAAAAAAGGACAAAATGCAGTCTTCATAGCTCCTAACCATTTTCAAACCTCTTTGCAGTTTGAGAAAAGCAAAATTTCACTAATCCATTGTAAAGGTTAGTGATCTATCAAATATTTATTTTGATATCTAGTTGTCATATGGACTTACTTCAGAAACAAAATGGAGATTACTGATTAAGTTGAGGGAAGAAAGTGTAATTTGCAGTGGGATTAGCATAGATGCAGTCAACTAATAAGTAAATCGTCTTGGGATTTCCTTTTTGAATCTCTATAGCATCACCCCTTTCTACATAGAATTAGTGACGCCATTCAGAAGAGTTCTTTTAAGTGTGAAAAGCATTGTAGCATCCTTCTTTTTATTTATCTGTTTTTGCAGAAACTAAGAGTTTTGTGATAACAAAGGCTTCTTTGTCTTGATTCTAAAAATGATGCATTTTGTACAAGTATTTTAGAAATATGCTGTTCTTACCATTGCAAGCATATTCTTTCTGATATTTCCCAACAAACTTAATTTAGTCTTCCTAAGGAAAAAAAGTACAATTGGTTTTTAAGACAGTATGCAGATCAAAACAAATAAATACGTCAAGAAATAGTTGATTAAAAATTTGTTGAGCTGTCGCTTTGTCTGTGATGAAATTTTGAAACTGAAACTTCGGATCCTTTTTTTTCTTCTTGGCATTTGATTTGGTATCTTTATGGTGCCACCTAGTGGTGATCGGTTGATTTCTTGATTAGCGTTACTTTGCTTACATCCGAAGTAGATGCAAAAGTGACCAAATAAGAATTTTTCAGCTGTTGTAGGTGATGGTTGTTTTGTTTTGTGTTTTTTTTTCTTTTTCTGCTTGTTTGTTTGTTTTCCCTGTTAACTTCTTTCAGGTGATTACATGACAGGGCAGAAGGTAGTCAGTGTAAAATTTCTGTCTGTTTCTTGATGTATGAAGGTTGAAGGAAGCCTTGTGTTTAAAACACTGTGAGAAGTGTGAAAGGTAAATAGTAGAATTTCAATCATAGGCATCAGGAAAGCAGCTTTTGTCTTTTTCGGGGATCTGCTTGGCAGAATCCCAGGAAAGACTGCACTGAAGGGCAAAAAGGCCTAAGAGAGATGGTTGATCTTCAAGTTTGATCTCTTCAGACCACAGGAGCAGTCCATTCCAGCATGATGCAGAGCAGGTGTGGCATAAGGCCAGGAGGGAGGAACAAAGAACTTCTGGTTAAGCTAAATATAAAAGAAAGTACAGCAGAGGTGTAGTGTAGGAATAATCCAGTGACATTGTCAGAATATGCAGTTTTGGAGTTAAAGGAAAAGCAATGCTTAGACAGAGATGAAACCACTAAGGGATAAGAAGGGCTTCTATAAATGCATCATATTTGCTTTCAGTGAGCTTTTAATTCTTTTAATGATGAAGTCCTGAATCTGGGGCAGCATAACTCCACGCTATCCAGTCTGAGGATCGACAAGCCAGAAAGAAATCTTGGGGAAAAAAAAATGGATCTAAAGGCTCATGATTAGTACACCCTTGATTGTGGAATTGGATATCACGAGTGCAGATACTCTTTATAGCTGATAAAGTTCCAGATAGCATGCATCTGCAGATGTATGGATCTAGCATACGTTTTGTAGAGCTACTAAAATAAATGTCCACATCACCATATCCTTGTGTGATTGTGAATCAGATTCTTGTTCTAAGTGATTTTTACTTTCATGTATTCTTTACTGTTTGAAATGTGTGTTACAATGGTAACTACACTAAAACTGGTGTTCACTGTACACTTTCCTTGCTTTTGGGAATATGGCGTAAATGTGCATATTTTATGCGTGGTTTTCTTGACGTTTTCTTCATTTTCTCTTCAGGAGATATCAAACATATTCTAGAAAATGAACTACAAATTCCTGCGTCTAAAATGCTGTTAAAAGGGTGGAAGACTGGAGATGTAGATGATAGTGTAAGTTTTCACTTATGTTTTCAGTCAACTGAATTCTGTGTTTCAAACTGAGGGTCTGAGGGTGGGGATGACAGTGCAAGAATTCTGATTTCCAGAGTGTTAGATGTCTCAGGTGAAAGCTCTACAAGGAACTCTTAAACGAAAGCATTATAAAAAATCAGTGTAGCTTACAATGTTTTTATATACAACATGACACACCTACAGAGATGTTATTAAATTAACAGTAAATACATATTAAAAATATGATGGTGTTGTAGAGAAGCATTAATAATTAAAAGGAATAAAGTAAACGGTTATGTCAAAATCAGCAAATGTTTTATATTTACAATTATTTTTCTTCCTTCAGACTGTTTTAAAAACTCTACACTTGCCAAAAAATAATAGTCTTTATGTTCTAACGCCTGACCTGCCTCCTCCTTCTTCAAGTCATTCTGGGTAAGTCTTTTGTTCATAGATTCTCTCTGTATGATTCTTCCTGTATGTTTTCTATGAAGCAGCTTGCATTCTTGCAGAAATTTGCTATCAGTAAATGTGCAGTGGTTTCACTGCTCTAAGATGCAAGTGTAAGGATTGACTACTTCACTGCCTCACTGTTGAAAGGCTGTTAAAAAGAAAACTGTGGTGTAGTATGTGAAGTACTCATGTTCATGCAGAATTTTACATCCTCAAGCTTTTATGACTTAATTTTTTACAAAATCTTGTCCCTGTGGAAATGAAAACTGTTCTTTCATAATTTATTGCATTAGATTGATTCATTTAACATAAATGTATACAAATGGTTACTTGCAGACCAGAATTTTCTTTCTGAAGTATGTGATACATTATTTTAGTATATCTTCTTGGGCTTGTAAAGTGTATGTAGTTAGTTAATTTCCTCTATGCAAAATACCTTCTATTCCTGATTTCAATATTCAAAAAGTTAATAGTGTTCACTAATCAATGAATATTGCAGAGGTATGAAAATTAAATCGTTTTTATGGAAAATGAAATTTTTGTTGTAATTTGTAGCTACTTTGCTTTAATTTATTTGCCTTATTTCCTACCCTGTCTGTAGGTTTCTCAGAGGTAGGTTGGTGTGTGTTACCAGGAAAACATGAATTTTATTTCGTAGCCACCAGAGGGTGCACTGTAATAGAGTGTGAGAGGAGTATCTCTCGTCCTAAATTGTCAAGTAAGGCAGAAGAATTGCAGTTTGAAATGATCAAATTGCATAAACGTTATTAATCACTTAATTAATCACAGATTGCCTTCAAATTGCCGGAAAAGGGAATTGCTTTTCTGCTGCTGTAGTTAGATAGAAGAATACTCTATAAATACGATGAAGGAAACCTTTCTACATTCAATAGAAATAAATATAGTACTTCTGTGTCCATAACCCTCCATGCTATGGAGGAAATAAGAAAGCTGATGTACATTATTAAAAAAAAAAAAGTAATAAATAGTAATAAAATACAAGTGTTAAGAGAGGGAGTAGTGGTAATGGAACGGAAGGAGTGGGTAATAGTGAGCTGTGATGTGAGCTGTGTGTGCTGAAGGGAATTGTAGTTGTGAATGGGAACAATTGGGCATTGTGCTTAAGGAGCTGCATGAGGAATAGTGTCAGTACTGTGGAAAAACCATGTAGGTCCTATGAAAATATTCTGCTCGGGTACCTAGCGCATTTTAGTTTGCATGTCTGATTTTGGAAAGAAATGCTGATGATTTTATCTGAGATAAACTATATAACAGCAACAAACTGTTTCAGAAGAGTTCTCAGGCTTTTTTATGGAACAGTTGTGAATAACTTTACTTCCTAATAATATCACTGTGGGTGTTACCTTTATTGTTGATACGTGTTTCATAGAGGAGATGAGTTCTGCTTATTTTTAAGATAAATTTGGTACCTTTGGGATAGCAAATGATGATTAATTAGTGGCTACTTAAAGATAATTTGAAGGCTAGATCATCCCTTGGAGTCATAAATTCCAGATGAAAGGGGAGGCTTGCCTCCAATTAAAGCATCAATGCAGATCAAAACACATCTAATTGAAGCAATGTACCTAACCCAGTTACACTGTTTGCTGCCTACTGTTAGGTCAGTTATTACTCAGATGAGTTTGATATTCCCAATTTTTAGAAGCATGATGTTCTCATCTATTATTAATGGATGTTAAGGAATTTTGCCTCTTATTTTGCAAGTTCATCTGTCATTTTCTTCAAATGGCTTCTGTTTTGAACTATAGATAAATAACCATGATTTGAATATCTCCAGAGAGTGATATATGAAAAACCAGAGATTTGATGTTTTATGCATATGCCCCTTATTAAAAAAAACAAAAAACAAAAAGAAAGTATTCTGGTCTCTGCTCTATAAACTCCAGTTTGTACCTGTTCTTGATGCTCAGGGATAAAAAGGTTTGAGAAATCTTCTTCCAATGTAGGCACTGAAGTTTATGAGAGACTGAATGGCCTTAATCCAAAACTGAATTAAACTGTCATCTAAATGGAATGGCAAAGTGATCCTGCAGTTTAAACAGGCAAAAATCTCCTAGGGAATCTTCAGTCATCAGTGGCATATCTAAAGCTTTCTTAGGTAATAGAAACCCAGTGATTTATTACTGCATGTTGCGGTGTGAAGATTAAATTGAAATGTCGAATGCCGTGTGTAGAATTGGGAAATCCATACCTGTCCATGCACAACATCTAGAACAAGACAGAGAGTGTTCTGTGAGCTGTGGATGTAGCGAAGCATGATTTCTAGTGACTTAATTGCCCAGGGGAACGATCCCTTGCTCTTGCTTTGTTGGAATAGATTCTTCATTTCCATACTGTGGCTTTCCTTACCTTTTTTGCCCTGGGGAGACTTCTTGAAAGCCGACTCTATTCAGTTCAGGGAAAAGGCTTGGGAGAATGCAATAGCAGGGAGCATTGAAATGGCAGGCATGCTGGTCTGACCATGTAGGTAGGTCTTTCAGGTGGTTTTTCCTTTCAGTCTTGTGTACTCCCAGAGGTACTTCTTACCAAATAATTTTTTTTGTTGCTGTCACTTCAATTAGTAGATGTCACAGAATTGCAGGGATATCATTTATGTGTTCACACTAGGTCAGCTTGATGGTTGGTCTTGGTGATCTTGGAGATCGGTTCTGACCTAGATAGGTCTATGAATCTATATCTTGGAGATGATTACAGTAATGTATTTTTTGCTAAGCGATTGTAATTTATTTTGGAAATGTAATTGTTTGCGTGGATAGGAAGAAAAATTATATATGCATTCCAAGTAATGGGTATGTGTTTTGCTGAGTACGTGTTTTTTCAATTGTTGCAGAGCAGTGATTATAACATGGTGTTTTACTGTATGTTATCAACTGTAGCAGAGTGTTAATTAGGAATGATATAACCTGCAATTCCAATTATTAGTACTGTCTGTTTAGCTGGACAGAAGCAGTGCCTTGCTTTAGTTACTTTGAAAGCATCAATAAGTATGGTAAGATTAATGTTTTATTTTCACATCTGCTCATGAGACAGTTTAAAAATCCTGAAGTTTAAAATGCAATAGAATGTAAACAAAGGGACTTCTGCTCATTTACATGTTAGCCAGATTTGCTGATTGCTGTTTGAACCTAATCTACCATCTCCTGCTGCATTAGCTACAACAAACATTACATTTACATACTGATTTCTTATTTTGTTTTAATGTAAATAATCTGTAATTACAGTAAATTTGGACTTCTGTTGACATGAGCTTGTATAAATCTGTAAGTTTAAAATGGGAATGTTAATTACCTTGTGTCGTGCCTGTTTGTACAAAATTCTGAGGTTTTGGGGAATTCTTGTGTCTGAGGAATAGGAAATTCTGAATGCATTTCATTAAAAAAAAACCAAAAACCTGAATGAATATGAAAAGGAATATTTGCTGGTCACTGATTAAGGATATACTTTTGGTTTCAAAGTTAAAAACATTACTAAAATTTCAAAGAAAAATGCTATCTAAAAAGCAAAGTATGACATCAAAAATCAAGGCTTCAAAGCAGTCATTTAACAATGGATAAAGCAATTTGTTTCATATATTAGGCACTGCAACACAATTAGAAGCAGAAGCTTAAAATGTAAATACCACTACTGACATCAGCTTTCTTCAGCATTGCGTAGTCTGGGCAGTTCCTGTCCCCTTAAGTTTAGCATTATTTCCAGTTACACATTTTTGGGCTAAATATTTTTTCTCTTTGTGTATTACACTTGTTTATGAATTCTGCTGTACTGGAATTTGGATGGAGTACCTTGTGAATGAACTCATTCCTGGCTCTTTGTTCTGTTATTTGAATGAGTGAAAAAAAATTCTCACAACTTCATTTGCTTGACATTTCAACTTTAAAGAGGAATGCTTTTATTTGCATATTATGGAATTTCAACCCCAACTGAATCTTGGTCCATCATTGAGGTTCCTGCTCATTGTGATAGTGCTGTTAACCAGTGCTCCGTATGAAATCATAAGCTGATCCAGGTTTCTCTTGCTAGATCTGATCATAACAAGGGCTAATTTCTTTTGCCCTTCTCAGGCTTGCTTCTTTTTCCAGATGTAGGCAGAGTTTCTATAACGGATGACTGGTGCCTAATAATACAGTCAAGTTCCCTTGCCTCCTGACAGGTGTGGACATGAATGTGTCATCATTCAGCTGAGGAAAAAAATGTAACATTAACCTGTCAGCAAATGCTTTTGAAAGCTAGAGTTTGCAGCAGGGGGGAAGCACGGCTGATAAAATTGGCCTACTTTAATTCTGCTTCTAGAATTTGATTTTCTTTCACCACTAATTAATCCTCAGATTAATTAAATTCTGTTAGCGTTGGTGGCAAAAAAAAAATCCTGCCTTCAGTGGGAACTACAGTTTGACACTGATTTTTCTTCATCCTTTCTTCATCTCTTCCATTTCTTTTTCTGTTTTGATTCAGATATTTCATTTGGAAGATTGTAGTCAACTAGAAACATTTATAGGAAACTGAAACTACTGCATACGCAGAAGCAGTAATTTTAGAAAAGGCAGTTGTGTACATCTCAAATGAAAGAAAGAGCCATCAAGTTGCTGTCAGGAGCAGTGACCTGCTTAAATAACTTTATGCTGTACAATTATGCATGGCATGAGGAAATGAGTTTAGGAGGGAGCTACATGGGCAGCTCTCCAGCTGCAACCCCATCCCACAGAGGAGTGTGGGCACCTATTGCCCATCAGGAGCACTGACAACACCTCCTCTCCTTGACTTTCTAAGGTATATGGTCTACATCTAAGGGCTTCCAGGCTATGTGAAGTTTTGATATAGGAGCTCAAAGGACTGGGTCAGTTGAGCACTGTGTTTCTATGTAAGCATTACCTGCTGTATTTTCTTTGTTACCTTATTTTTCTGACAGAAAAAGGTGAATAATTTGAATTGACCACTTGAATTGCTAACACTTCTTAAAACAATTTTTTGTCAACTTTTTTTAAGCTACCCTAATTTTCAGCCTGCTCTTTGACTGTATTTGGCTATGAATAAATACAGAAAATTTACTTGTTAACAACATCTACTTGTCTCATGTAGAAATCCAAAATATAGAGATGTCAAAATCTTTAGTTACTTTCAAAACTGAAGCTTTTAATTTTAAGGTACCTCAAACTAACTGTTTGAGGAGTATCTTTACCGCTTTCTGAGTACTTTCCACTGTCACATCCAGATTAAGTACAGAAATTGAAGATTTTTCCTTTGAGTAAATCTATAATTTTCTCTTGTGTATCATATTTTCTATCTGGATAATATGGAAGTGTGTGCGTTATGCTTTCTTTGTGAGACTGAGGGTGTGATCTGACTAGCCTGTTTAATTCCATATTTACATCAATTACAAAATGAAAACATGAGTTGTACTAGCAGTATACATCCACAGAAGATTTTTAGAAAGAGTCAGAAATAGCTCTAGCAGAGCCTTCGTGACAGTGGAATTCAGAGGCATTCACATATGCTGTAATTAATAATATTTTTAGAACAGTTATGTGTATTGGTTGCCTTCAGTACTTACTTAAAAACAAAGAAAAAAATCAGAATCTGAAAACATCAGGGCAGGATATTTTAGTTGCTACTGAACATTTGCCAGAAGAAAATATGGTTATGGAAATGGTAAACTCACTAAGAATGCTATTAGAATTACCTATGAAAATAGGCATGCAACTTTTCAGAGTACTTCTTTTCTCCTTTGTGGGACTTTTAGATGTTTTTAAATTTTTCCAGCCTGTTATTTCAAGGCTTTGTGTGACAAGTGGAGCTGACAGCACATTCAGCGTAGTTTACTTACTTCAGTTACATCCATGGTGTCTGTCAAACATTAGAACATACCTAGCATCAGCAGTGAAGTAAATTAGTTTTCTGTATTACAAAAGCACATAAAAGACAAGAGAACTAGCACTTTATGATTTTGTTTTGTAGTATGTGATTGTTATGTATAAGATGTCACAGAATCCAAATTACGTTGCTGAGTGAAGATATTTTTGTAAGGTAATTTTTCTTGAGATGCTAAAGCAAATAATGCATCTCTTGCTAAAGCATCTATTGAGTATTGCATGGGCTCCTTACCATCTGAGCAGCCAAACTGCAGATCAGTAATTACAGTAGAAGGGAAAACTAACAAATCAAGACTCAATCTAGCAGTTGATCCTGTCTTCTTGTATCTTAAGATACAGCTGTGCTCATCTGCATTCGGAATTTGTCCTTTACTACTTAGAGAAATGGCATACTGAACTGTCATGGAACAGAGAAGATCCGAAGGAAAAAAATATTTTGCATTCTTATAAGAGTGTGTTGTAAGGAAAAATAAAGTAGATAAACTCAAATTCCATATGCCACTGAATGGGTCAAGTTTGCATAAATATTTATCAGAAGTGTAGCACGCTGTTACAATGCAGTTTTGTAGCCTATGTAAGTTTTTGTACACAACTATAATTGCTTTCTCTATGACAGAAGTCCTGTGGCAGAAAATACTTCCATAATTTTGTACCTAATTAAACAGGATGTGTTTCTAACATCTAAGAGTTTTGTTACTGGAGAAATCACAACAAAGAAGTTTGTGACATAAAGTTGACCTGTTTAATCTGTATCTTAAGATTTTCTTTAATTCATATTATTCAAGATATTTGAATGTACAGTTAAAACAATTTGAGCAGAACTAACTTTTCTAAATGCTCAATAACTCCAAGAGAAATTTTGCTGTGGTTAGTTTTCCAGTTCTAATTAGCGAGGTTTATGTGCTTTGAAACTAAATGGAAGAATTTCCATTTCATTTATGCTTCAGGTAACCCTAGACAATCGAGAGCATGCTTTGCCTTGTTCTACTTACCATTGGTTTTTAATGTGGACTGTAGCTTGATATTTTGTTTGGTCATCAATATGCTTACGAGCCTGGTATTAATGACGTGATGAGTGCTAAATGTACCTGATGTTTGTGAAGATGGCGCGACTCAATTTTGAGAATACTTAACATTAGAAGAGCTTTAGAGGCTGCAGTCACCTTATTAAGGAAGGAGTTCAGGAATGGCCTTTGGTCATTCTCAGCATGCCTCCTTGCGTTTAAGAGTGAAAAGAGATGATAACATTTTGCCTGGACTTGTCCATGTAGAGTTTAGGGTACCCTGGGGTTTTTGCATCTAACTGTTAAACAAGCTATAACATGCTTATCCCTGATTTTCTTGTTTTTCTTTCAACCATTTCAGAGCCCTGCAGGAGTCATTAAATCAAAACTTCATGCTGATCATCACCCATCGAGAAGTCCAGCGGGAGTACAACCTCAACTTCTCAGGAAGCAGTACCATTCAGGAGGTGAGTGCTGTTTCACAGCTGAAGAATAAATGTAACTCGTTATAGCTAATGCCAGCTCTGTTAAAGACAGTTTTATGTGGCCTCATTGGAAACTCCTTTGTTTTATTAGTCTTCTTTTTAGTTTAATCGACTGGCAAATCAAGATTACTATAATTTGATTAAAGAAGCAAATACAAATAAATTAAGATAAAGTTTTCTGTTACATTAAACAGGAAAGATGCTACCTTTTACATTTTAATAACAAAAAATGTGTGCAGCGTTTACTGAGTTATTCCATAGTAATGAGAAAAGACATTTTATTTTTAAGCCCTTCGAAGCTCTTGCTATCTATTCTTCTTTTAATCAGGTGCATCTGCATTTTATAGGCACCTCGACTATTGCTGGTTGTTGTGCTTTAGTTCTTGCTGGCTTGGTAACCTTATGGTTTCTTTATATAATGGATGTCACTGCTGTTCTGTAGAATGGCCAGCAAGGGGTGATATTGTAGAGAAATTCATCAAAATTAAATATTGTAGGAGCAACCATCTCTAATATGAATCCGGACCTTCTGAGTTTAGAACAAGGAGTGGCTGCGTATTTTTATGAATTCCTTTCTGAGCAAAAGGTTCTTTTCCTAATGTTTCATGGTATATCTACACATGATGTTTTGGGTGCTACTTTCCATATAACCCACTAACTTCAGGAATTATCACAAACAATACAGAAATGGGAATCTTAAGAATTCATATTATGAAATGTTAAGATTAAATGCTTGCTTCTATCATTAAATGTGTACTTGCTATTGATCTGACACTTCCCTCAATCTTCTAATGTCAAGCACATTTTATGGAAATTTTTAACTTGATAGGGTGACAGAATTATTTTAAGTCCAACCATATTAGCTATCAGAACATTATTCCATGCAACAGTGAGAAGTAATAATCAGTTGTTTTCATTCTGAATGTTATTATTCTTAAGATGTAAATTCTAATCTTCCTTTGCATGAAAGCCTGTTTTCTGTTTTAGTTTTTTAAACCTTCTTTAGTACTATTATTTTTTTCTAAATACAAGCACACAAATCTATTTGCAGCAGTTTGTTTTTTTGAGGAGTCAAGCACTAGTCTTTAAAAACTGAGTAAAATATTTGATTCTATTTCCATAAATCTTCAAATTGTTTTTTCTTTCAGCATTTCACTATTTCAAACAATAAATATCACACATATTGCCAGTTTGTTTATTTTTTTTAATCTATACTATGTAAATTACTGATTTACTGGTACGTTTTACCAGACTTAAAGGACCCAAAAGGCTGTGATGATGCATGGGAATTTAGGCTTTATGTGCTGTGTACAGTCAACACATTATCAGATGGAGTCAACTTGGTTTATAAGTGTGTTACAGTTTTTCTCCCCTAAACAAGCAAAAACCAAAAATTCCACATACCTACAACTTCATACCCACGTCAGCATGCGCATCACACCTTTATTTGCCTTTTCTGTGTCTAAGTGTTACATCCAGTATAGTGTATAAAATTATGAAGATAATTTCAAAGACTAAATGAAAAAAGAATGCTGGACCTTCTTATGCAATTGATGCTAAACAGGTGAATGTCTGCACGAAGTCATGTGGAAACCCCTGGGGACTTGACTGAGACAAAATAATTGGTGAACATTTGCCTAATTATTGAAAACAAGCACTATATTTTGTGTGTTAACTCCCTAATGACTTTAATTTTTTTTTTCTTTTAGCATAGATTGAACATTGTAATGAAAGACTGATGAATTTAGTTACTTTATGTGATTTGGAGGAGTTCGTGGTGTCTTTCCTTCTTTTCTCTTACAAATTTCTATTCTTTTTAGAGACTGTTAGATTTTGTTTTCCTTTACTCTCTTGTTCGCCCTGTAACAAATTGGTAGTTTACTTTCCCTCTGATATGTTTTTGTAATCTTGGAAAGCCTCATGGAAGTTGCAGCTGCCAACCACAAGAGGGCAGGAAGGACTATTCAATTATTACCTAAAAATACCATTCAGTGTTTTCAAATTAGCTTCTGGTATATTAACAAAAAGGAGTATAATGGCCAAGTTATTGTTTGATTTACAGATAATTGGCATATTGCAGGGAGGAGACTTAATTTCACCCTTTTAAATTAAACAGGGAGATTTGAAAAGACATAAAATATTCATTAATGTTCAGTGATTATAAAGCAGTGGCATATATTTATTCTACCTTTATTACTGTTTCGATGGGAAAATACTGCAAATATTTCAGAAATCGAGTTGGCCATACTGACAAGTTGAAATGTTTAAGCAGTGTTAATGCAATCTTCTCACACGGTATATCCTATGCAGAAAGATTCAAAATGACTACATCAATTATTAAAAGGAATGTTTAAGATTCTATAAATGTTTTCCTGTTTGCCACAGTTGGGTGCAACTGTCTCTGTAGGGCTAGTTGTTTGGTTTGTTGTTACCTATTCTGAATGATTTGGAGTACTAATGGTATTTTTTTTCAGGTGTTTCCAAAAAAACCCCACCCACTATCCTTCGTAAACTATCAGAGATTTTTTTTGCGAAGAATTAAATGCAAAATCCATTCAGCTGTCAGCTCTGGTTTATTAAAACACTCTTGCTTCATTTCTCTGTGTTCATTGCATCAAATTCATCTTTAATAGTAAATGATATTTGGATGATTTGATCTTTTTAAAAAAAGAAAACAAAAAGCAGCTTGCTATTTAAAGGGGAGACAAACCAACAGAAAATTCTGTACCAGAGAGAAGCCTGAAGCTCAGGTCTGCTTGCACAACTTCTCTTGTATTAAATCAGTAGCTGGATTTTGGATGGTACTTAATTTTTTTTCCTACATGTTTTATCTACATCTTCAGCTCTTCACATATTAAGATTCAATTGCTCGGTTTTTAAAAATGGAGGTTTCTATCAGATATATTGATGTGATCAGCCTACAGGGAATCATGGAACTCAAATAAATGAAACTGTCAAATTCTGAATGTTGTTCAGTTTATTATTTTTCAGTGAGTTGGGCAGGGCAATTGTTAACTTGGAAAGTTAGGGACAACATGTTGGCTTAAATTGCAAATTAATCTGTGTCGCAGGTTTCTGACATCTGTTTGTTCTTGTAAAATTGCGGTATTAAATTAATTCTGGGCAGATACTGTTCTGGGAAATATCATGATTACTTTTTTCCATGATCTGCATTTTAAAGTGGAAATTAGTAGGATTTGTGACAGTTTGAAGGCTGTAAATTAATATATTTCCAATGTATGGTATGGTTAAATAAGGACAGTTATAACAAATTGAACTGCGAATACTTGTAAGACTACAGTGAGCTTTCCATCTGAATACTTAATTCTGCTAAAATAATTTGTAGAGATCATCCCTGCTAAAGTATGAGAATTTTTAAATTTTGTTTTGACAAGCTACGTGCTGAATACTATAACACATTGCCACATTCAAAATAAAAGGTTTCCTGGCTATTCTTATGAAGTTAGTTAGAAATAAAGGTTTCTACTACATCTCGTTTTTGCAAGTTTGTGTTCTCACTGTGGAGTATGCGCAAACTAATTTGTCTATCACAAAAGTGTGCCTCACACTTCTTAAGTCAGTGACATGGGGAAAAAATTCCAAAAATCTTAACAAACTGGATACCTCCATTAAATAGAAACAGTTTGCGTTTATCTGTTTTACTGCTGGAAGAGACTTTGAAACCTTTTTAGTTATTCCTGTGTGCAGGGTTACAGAGGTATCCAGTGTATACAATCTGTGGCTTCTAAAGGGTGGACAAGTTAAATATGCAGAATGTTGGACCTCTTGTAGATCAGTGAGCTTTTTGTTGAAGAGTCCAGTTGGCAGTGATAGGTGAAGCGTGTACCAGGTACTATAATTCCTAGTAAAACATAAAATCTGTGCAAACAATGCAAGGACGGGTCCCTAAAATACAGGCTTCCTTTGCATTGCTGCATCTGCTATTTATTCCATTCCTTTAGCCAATAAAGTAATCAGAGGCTAGCACCGTAGCACCCCTGTCACCTGTGATAGGTAATATATTTGTTCTTTGTTCCCTATAGATTTACTGGCTAATGTGGAATATGAAAAGCAATGTATCCAATAGCACTGCAGGCAGGAGGAGGAACTGTGTACATAGAACTGCTTGGGATGAGATGAGCTAGAAATTCTATGCTGCCAGACCCTACTGACAGTTTGTATTGATTTTCTAAACAAACTTTCTTTGAAAAGTTGATGAATGCAAAGCAAGATACAAAAACACCATTAGTGTACGTGCAGGCAGAAACCTTATTTAAAAGGTTTAAATAATTGTAATACATAAAATATGGATAAGCAGTTGAATTACTTTCATTACAGACAAATATTCCCATTGAGGGTTTTGTGCCTTTTTCAGATCAAATTTTTTATATTTGTACAGCGTATTTTCAAACTCATTATGATTGAGTGAGATCACCCATAGTAAAGGTCAGACACTGAAAGGGGACACAATGTGTATGTATAGATTGTGTTCTTGCAGTAGAATACATTTGTCAGAGATGATTATATGAGCATCTCCAAGTATTGTGCATACATGAAAACCTGTCATGTTTTCAAGTTGCTTAATTGCTTTAAAATCATTACACTTTTCTTAGCCAAATAAGAAACAGCAGTTAGCAGATCTTTTCTATATGCAGTGATGCACAATCATTCTATACTGTTCTCTTCAGATCAGAGAAACCAGTAGAATACGTTGTGGCTATACATACTCAAGTTCCTCAGATCATTTTTTTTTTGTTGAAAATTGCGTGTTTTGTTTGCTTTTTAAATAAATTTATCATGTAAAAATTATATTGAATTTATTGTGAGCAGTGAGAACAGTAAATGTAATGTGAACATCTATCGCTGCGGTAGCCTCGCTGTTCTGCAGTGGGAAGTGAATACTGTCTGTCTGGTTAGGTTTTGACTTCTTAAACCAGCAAAGAAAAGTCTATTTTTATGCAGGTAAGGCAACTTCTTGTTTTTTTTGGAGAGAAAGAGAGGGGTTTTCTTGAAAAGAAGAACAGAACATTGCTAACCTGAACTCTATATAATGAGGGGAACCTGTGATAAACTTTCTATAAGTTGTCATGGTATCAATTGTCTGAAAAAGAAGTTTCTTTGGAAATAAGGGAAATCCATCTTTTTGCTACCTCTTTGAGTGTGATAACTTTATTAGGCATTTAATAGAATACCTTAATGTCTGCCTTTGAGATCTGTTTCTAAGAGATTGCGTTGATGAAGGCATACAACCATTTCTTTTCAGGCAACAGAAAACGCTATCAGAGGTAATGGAAAGGCTCTCTTTTCCTTCTCTTTTAATTATGAAGTGTACTATATTCCTGGCAGAACATGTTTCTTAACCTGTAATTTGGTTTTGGTGGGTTTGGATGCGCATATCATTAAAGAAGCGATCTTCAGTTATCAAAAACTGGTAAACATGGACATTTTTATATGCAAGAAAAGGCAGAGAGTAAATAATTGCACTGGTGACCAATACTGTAATAATCCTGTTTTACAATATGCACTTGACAGGTTGTAATAGTGCTAATTGAAGAGACTAATTCACACTTGCTTCATTCTATTCAAAGGCAAAATCAGCAGCTTGTTTTGCTTTTGACCAGATGGTCCTGATGAACACCTACTGTGCACTTTAAGTGCTTTACTAGAATTACAAAGGCTGGGGGCTGCGTCCGACTCAAAATGATTTGAGACGAGAAAAAAACCTCACTGCTCAATGGATTTGGTGCAACTAAATTAATTCTAGTGGACCCATTACACATTGAGCCCCCTTTTCAAAGTGCTGAGCCTCCTCGTTTGTTCTGTAGCAATGAGAAAGTGAAAGGCAGATTACTGCAAACAGAAATAAAAAAAAAAAGTGCTGTGAAAAGGAGAAAAGAGGCCTTGAAGCCTTTTCATATCATTTGGGTTTTTCAAGTGCGTTATTTTTGGGGAGGGTGGATGTATGAAAAGCCAATTGGAGTTTTTTTTGTTTTAAAGTGCGCTATTTAAGTACTATGAATATAAAAGCAAGAGCAACAGTTGACTGAGTTTACTGTGGTAAAGCTTTGTGTCCAAGGATGAATCAAATTCATTATAGTCAATGCTTTGTATTTTCATATGAATGTAGGGTTAGTTTCACAAGACTGTGTCTGTTTAGGATAATTATAATTTAATATTTTCCTTTCATAAAGTTATCACTGTAAATATCTAAAATTTACTGAAGGCAAGTTTTTTTTCTTGCATAAATTTAGAAGCAGTCAGAGTTTAAAACTCCAACGGAAGCTGTTTAATTTCCAAAGGCAGGAGAGGCATGTTCCAGTGGCGCTGAAGCACAGATTATTATAACTAATTAGAAGTCACACATCTGTTAGCTTTCGATTTGTCAATGCTCGTAGTTTTGTGTGCATGTTTATATCTCTTGTCTTTCTGTTCTTATTTTGTTCCCTGTCTCTATTAGACTCGTTCCATAAATGTAGTTGGATTTGAGAGAAACTCTCAAAGGATAAGGATCAATTTATTTGAATTTGAAAGTAATGAGGAGTCATTGTTATAATTTTGATTATAGGTCCTGTGCTATAAATGCTCAGTCATGTGAGTTGTCCTTATTTTAGAAGTAATCACACTGAATTGAACGGCTTTGCTCGTGTAATTTAAGGATGCTAAGGATTTTGGGGATCAAGACCTAATTTAAAACCCTGAATTTTTTAAAAACTGCAATTAAAACCATCACCCGCTATTCTGATTCTGAATATTTGCTGTTTTACTTTCCGAGGTGGGGAGTTTTTATGCAAGGCTTCTATCATAATGATAGCTATTAAAAAGGCGTTAGCATGAAATGACAAGAGAACCTAAGAAGCTTTCTGAACATATTAAACAGCCACGTTCCTAGTTCCTGTGCTGGTTAAAGTGGGAAGGCAGGATGCTGTGGCTAAATGCAGTAGCACTGGGATCTCTATAAATTCTATTTAGTTGAATCAAAGGTGAAAAATTAGTTAATGTTTATCACGATTAAGAAGTAGTTTACACCTTGTAAATTAGCATACCAAACCATGAAACAACCTTTCTATCCTATGTTAGCTATGGAATGAACACTTCTGTTATTGCATGATATACACTTATATTAAGAAAAAATCATTGAATTACTGATTTGTTTTCAAACAATGAAATTCGTATTTGTGCAAATTATAGTAGGCACAGTGTTCTCTCATGTTTTCTCATCAAACAACCCAATTATACTTATAAATAGTGAGGTGCTAATGAACTGTTGTTCTGGAAAAGTTTTTTTCTCTCGTTTTTTTTTTTTTTTTTTTTTTTTTTTTTTTTTAGCTTGAGTAAGAAAGGAAACACTTCACAATTTTAGAGTGCTTGCACAGTGCGAAAATATTTGAAAATATTGTACTTATGTAAATTATGTTGGTGCTGTCACTTTTAAATACATAACAGAAGCTGAGCTAAAAACCTCTTCATAAGGAGTGCAACTGGAATCTTGATATTGTAAATTGCTCACTTAATTGGGAACCGATTATTTACTTCATTCAGTCATATACATATACATGTTTTTCAGAAAGGCAATCTTTAAACCTAAACATATACAATATTAGTGCATTTGTTTCAGAGAAAGATAAGCTTCAATGGAGAATTGAGGTGATGAGGATGGTTTGCATAGCAGTTGTGGAGCTGAGACACCGAGGTGATCTTAGCATCTTAACAACAGTACAGGGATTGTACTGCACTGTGCAGTTCTGTAATTATTACACAAAGAAAATAGTTGCTATTTCAAGTGTGAATTATTAATTTCTTTTTGTCTGTCCCCTCCATAATGTCATAGAGGAACAGAACACTGTGTCTTCAGTAAACCCATTTCCTAAGATTTTTTGGTTATATTCCTATGCTTGTGTTAAGCACGAACTTAAAAAGTTAGTCTTTTGTATTTGCACCAAGAATCATGAGCACAAATTGAAGAGCCTTGCACTCATTTAAAGGATAAAATGGCCTCATAATCACCCTCAATAAATCCGTGTTACTGTTCTTAAAAAGGGTTATAGAAGCGCTCAGCAAACATTTGCAATAAGTGGCAAAATTTATGCCTTGCTTTGTGATAGTTGCGTGACCAGACAGTGGGCTATAGGATTGTTTTAAGGTTTTTACAGCTGCAGGCAAAAAGCATCTGTTCCTAGAAAAGCCTTCATTGTTTAATTTTGACACTGACTTTTCCATGCTGCTTCTACCAGTCCCTGGATTAGGTGCCACTAAGATAAAATTTAAGTTGCTCCCAAATACAGCTGTCACTATACATAGCCTTGTAGCTTAGGGAAAGTAGACATAATCAAAACAAGCATTTTTTGTGCGAGGTCATCTCAGTCGACTGAGAAAACTCCGAGCAGGAGTTTAGACAATATTCTGTCTTTTGAGTAGCTAGGCTATTAGCTTTTGTGTTTATTTAATCGTTCTTCCAGTGATTGCTACCATGTTTGAATGCCTCAGGAATAAAGAAAGGGATTTTTTTTTGTCTCTTAACTTCTCTGCATGTTCTTTGGATATACTTTATACTATATATTTGATTAAGCATTTCCCGTGGTATTGCATAAATGCAGTGTTAGCTCTATATCTTTACAGTGAAATGGAATGATTTACAAAAATCAAGGAAAGCTGACGTTTTTGAAAAAGGTTCCTTTCCTTCAAAGTTTCCAGTGAATTAAAAAATGAAAGAGCACTTCATTTTATGTATCCCAGAGTTGTGTTAATTTCTACCCAGCTGGTCTAAAATGATTGATACAAAGCCAAATTTGTGACTGCCTGCATTACAAAGTCTGTAATTTGCTAATGAATTATGATAATAATCTTTCATCATACATGAAAGATTTAGACAAACAATTTACTAACTATACAGTTTGATCACAATTTTTGGGTTTGTACCAAATCTTGAATCTACTTTTATTTTCCTCAGCCTAGATTGGCAAACCAAAGTGAACTTCTTGTAACCTTGTTTTGAAAGCAGTAGAGCTGGAAGACAAGTAAATGACAGCGGACAGCTTAAGCGGTAGTTATTAGCACTGTGGTTAATATATATACGTGTGAGATCAGCCAGTTTACAACTAGAGAAGCATCGTGATGTGTGTGGTGAATTGTGCACTTTCTGACTAAACGTTACTTCCCAGTTCTGCAAAACTCCTTTTGTGTTGGCTGTTTCATAGGATCATAGAATCATAGGGGTTGAAAGGGACTTCAAGAGATCATCGAGTCCAACCTCCCTGCCAAAGCAGGTTTCCTACATGTCAATTTTCCATATAATGAGCAACATAGGAAAAAGGCCCTAAAACTTTTGGTTCAGTGCCCTCTGACTTCTCTCTAGTTTTGCAGATAAACTATTTTCTCTCTGCTCCTCTTGAGCTCAGTTCAGTTCAGTGAATTTCAGAAGACCACGTTTCCATTTGATCTTCGCAGCTGATAGCAACTGCAGAGCAATTCTGTAAAGACTTAACCCTTTTGAATTCATTCTGTTTTGGAAGTGAAAAAGATTATCAGATGATCTTGAATTTCTTGAGTTACCTACAGGAATTCTAACTCTTCTAGTAGGCAGTGTAAAATGTTTCTCAGGTTGGTTCTTTGCACAACTGCTCTGCCGTGGTTGCAACGCATAACCATAGACTAAAAGTTAGTGTTTTTCAGGAAGATTTTAGAAGTAATGTGAAAATATCTCCCGTGACAATAAGCTTAATCCTAGTTTACTACTCTTGGTTCAGTAAAAGTCAAACTCTCACCTTCTCAGACCTAACAAAATGCTCTGATGAATTTCCATGTTTTTCCTTGGCCTCATGAGACCCAACTCTGGAATATTAACATGAACCTGTCTGACTTGACAGTTTACCTCTTGCACCAGGTAGAGAAGTTTCACTGAATGTTCTGCATTACCAAAAATGTGTCCTATTTCACCATTCTGTTGCTGGTCTTAGTGGAGGATATCAGAGCTTCTGTATTATTGTTTGTCTTAGTCCCTGCCCAGGCTTTCTTGTGGTCACAGTTCTCAGCTGTGTGCACAGGGGATGTTCTCAGCTGCAGTCTGGCCTTTTCTCTGCCAGCCCAGTGTCACTGCGCAGAATAAAAAAGAGCCAAGACCTTTTAAGCAGAGTGGGTGAAAGAGGCCGTTAGTTAAAGCTGAAATTGTCAACACAAAACACTTCCCAGATTAATTTAAGTACTTCTTATGCTCCCTACTATTGAATTATTCAGGAATAAGTGATTCTTGCCTTAGAAGAGGAACTTCTTTTGGGTTAGCACAAGTAAAGAGTTTGTACAAGATGTAGAGTGGAGTTGCTGAACTGAAATTATGGCTACAGATAAACTAATGTTTGTGCACAAAGATAGCTGTCAAGGCTTCTTAAATAAAAATTACTTTTAGAACCAGTGAGTTTACTAAAAAGTAACCTGACATCACAAATGAGTGAAACAAATTTGAGAACACTAAAAAATCTTTAGTTTTCTGCTTCTCCTGAAATAAATTGCAGAGAGATTTTGGGTGCCGTGTTGGGTACTGATGTTGTGAATGCAGTCACTAAATTGTCAGTCCCCAGGATTTATATTCTGCTTTCAATTTCCCTTTAAGATAAGGTATGTACAGTTATGCTCTGTGATATCAGATGGTCAGATTCTTTGCTGTTTTAAAAGTATGTACAACTTTATAGGAAAGGATTTCATCACTGCCTGCCAGACACATTGTAGAAAAGTAGTATATTTTCTTGTGTTTTTAAATGACAATGATATCAGAATTTCTGACGGAACTGCTAGATTCCAGGTGCATGAGAAATCAGCCACTAGACAGAACTGCCACTCTGGAGGGGAAGAAGAGTGGTGAAAGTTAAGTTCTGTGATGCAACAAATCTCCATTCTTCACATTTTTCCCCTCTGTTCCTAAGTAATGTGTACATGTGAATAATGTCACGAAAAGATCTATTGTTGCACTGAATTATCTTAATTCCCAAAGTGTGATCCCTAAATAGAAATAATTAATTGTTTGTATGCTACTCGAGGCCAGGAAAACAACATTGCTTAGCAGGAGCTTTTTCATCATTTAAGTTGTATTAAATGAAGGTGGCATAGAATGCAGATTATGACGAAAGTCCTATTTTAAATAGGAAGTTAAATTAGTACATTAAGTATATATATTTGCATTGTTTCGTTACTTTTTTTTTTTTTTTAAATCAGCCTGAAATGGGGAACAATAATACTCAAAAGATTTAATGTTAATTTTGGAAAAATAAATGTTTGAAATAGGTTATAATTTTAGCATACAATCTATTCTCTCAAGATGTTGTTATCCAAAGAGAATTTTCTTACAATGCAGGGGAAATATACTGTAAAATCAGAAACTTTTAAATTCTTTTAGTCTTCATATTTACTTTCTGCAGTGCAAAACACTACGTATCTTCCAGTGTGCCAACGGCTAAATGGCCGTGATTAATGTAGTAAGGAAGCTTTCAGATTAGACCTTGCCAAATGTAAGATAATGACTGTGAGAGGGAGTAGTTAGGATTAGCACCACAAATGGAAACGTCTGTGATTTTTATTTTGCTTGCTGCCATTATGATACAATGCACAAAAAGCAAGGCACAGTGGGCATGCTGTCATTTGAGTGACACCTTACAGGATGCATGGTGAAGGCACATGTGAGGCACACATTACAATTTCAGTAGAGGAAAGTGTTAGGATTTAGGACTATGCAGTAACTGGTGTGCTTTTGCATTTCTGGCTTTGAGAGGGTGCCTTGGCAGCATCCTACCTGAGATCAGAGCAGCACTCAAACCACATATCCATTTTCCATTGCTCAGCTTTCGGAAGAAGAAACTAAACATATGGTCTCAAGTTGCACCAGGTTAGGTTCATAGTGGGTATTAGAATTTCTATGTGTAGAGGGGTGGTCAGATTTTGGGACAGGCTGCCCAGGGAAGTGATGGAGTCCTGCTCCCTTGAAGGTATTTAAGTGCTGTGTGGATGTGGCACTAAGAGATGTGATTTGGTGATGGTGGTTGGGTTGGTGTTTGGACTTGGTGATCTTGAAAGTCTTTCCAGCTTATTCTGTGATTCTTTGCTGAATTACACCTTGAAAACTGTTCCTGTGTGGAAGGAATTACTGAGTACAATGCTTTCATGTTAGATTTTTAAACATGGACTGAATTTTCACAGGTAATTATGTGAATATCAAATGGATTTTTCTATTTATTAAATTAGCTATTCTTGATATTAAGTTAGATAGGCAAAAGTCGTTTTATTGACCTAAGATTTAGGGAAGATATTTTTACTTTTTGGTGTCTTTTTGTTGTGTACATTGTACACCTGAATAACTTTGAGTATTCTTTTTCAGAGGAGGAGCTGCTAGTATGGATCTGTAAAGCAGTTGTCTTATTAACATCTTCACAGAAAAAATAGAATAGCTGAATATGTAAATGAGCAGCTCGTGGTGCTATAACTTGTCAAATAACTTGGTGCAGTATAGCTGAGCAAACTGTTTCAGTGTGTGCATATACAGTAGGTATTTCTCTCAAATTAATATTTGCATTTGAAATATGTGCGTAGTGCAAATACATGAAAAGTATATAACAATTAATAATATTTTGCTTGATGTTTACTTATAATATGCTCTGCATTTTAATTCTTAATGTTCTCTGCTTCCTTAATCATCTTGAATTAGTGTTCCAAATGTATTGATTCAAAAGAATTTATTACTTAGCTATTACTTAGCAGTTAGGTTTTGATAGATGTTTGTACCCTTGAAGCAAGTTGGGTTTGGTCTGTAGCTACCTGGTAATTACAAGGCTACCATTTTGTTCTTCAGACTTTCAGGCTGTCATAAAACTTTATCTATGATAAATGAATTACAGTGAAACATCTGTATTTGTAAAACACTTAATGGTCACATCCATGCACCTGGTAGAGAGCAAAACTGTGGTTCCCTCATGGGTCCCATCTTTACTAAGGAAGCAAGTAGAAGCTACACTCTGTACTAAAAGGAGCCCTAGTGGTTGTAGTAACACCAATAGCACTGGATGTGGAACTGTCAAGAACCTCACAAGCGTGTCTTTTGACCAGTACTGCTACCATGTTAATATTTTGGACTCAAGTTTTCCCTCTAGAGGCACATGTTCAGGTGTATAAATAAGGACTTGAATTGAAGACTTCTTAAAGTCTCTGTTGCGTGTAATGGACAATTATTACCCTCATTGGAGGATTTTTAAGTGTCAGATTCTTCAACATTACAGATCCCCTCCTGGATTTCTTTCCATGGTGACTTTCTTTAGAGACCTTTTTCAATTTCCTGCAATTATTCTGTTGTCCCATTTCTGAATTACAACTAACATACTGTAATGCAATTGGAATAAGAAGGAAAGGAATGTCAGTTTTGTACTGCTTTGTTGTATTGCTCGATACTTTAAATGTAGCATTACCTTAGAAATGACCAGAAAGTTCTGTGATCATAAATACTATAAATCAAAACTTGTTTACATTGTAAAATTTCTGTAAACATGCTGTCCATGTTCATTTTAACTCCTGTTATAATGGTGATTTTAGTTCTTTCTTCAGATAAATGTCGCTGTTATTTAATAAAGGTGAAAACCTGCTTGTGTGGATAGGACATTGCTCCCTTAGAATTGTCAGTGTCCTCCCCCTGGGAGTTGCATTCTGCTGCCCTCCTCATAGGGGTGCTCCCAGAGCTCGAGGGTGGGAGTGTATGGTCTGTTCTTAGCAGCTGTTTCCTCTCGGACTTCTGTCTTGAATCCTAGCTGGGTGTCAGAGTCATTTTAAAGCTGTATTTAACTCCCTGTCATCCTGCTCCCCTCCACCTCCCTGTGTGGTGCTTTGAAGGCTGCGCTGGGGTCAGCGGCTGCTTGGCTGCTGCGGGAGCCATTGCTGGAGAGGGATCCTGGGAAGCATTGCACAACCAGGAGCCATGGCTTTTTCCCCCCCAGGCGTTAATTGTGGTCACAAAAGCTAAGTGTTTCTGTAAAATTAACATCTTGATATTATGTATTTACTTTCCAACAGGTATCTTCAGTGTCAGGCTTACTCAGCAGACAAGTCAAAATAGGAATATTTTTTTCTAACTACTGTAGGAGTGAGTCTCATCCTGGGATCTCAGAAGATCACAGTGTTCATTCTGGTTAGCAGCTAATAGGAAACAATAAAGATTTAGGGTTCAGAATTTAATTGGCACTGTTGTCGATGTAGGAAGCACAACAGCACACAGTTTATTCTTGTGAAGCTTTATTGATTCTTTTTTAAAAGGAGAGCTCTGATGAAAGCAAAAAGAGGCGTTTAATTTGCAAGTATTTCTACACAGTTTTTTTCTGAAATGTAAATGCTTTTCTATCCCTCTCTATCACTGAACATTAAACTTTAAGATCTTCTGATTCACAGGCAGATACTGAAAAACAAAAGCACAGTGTTGTTGTTTCTCCTGTTCAGCTTGTTTGTTTGCATGACATTGAGTCTTCCTTACCTATACCTTGAATTTGCGTCTTTCCCAAGCGTGGTGTGTAGTCAAAAGTATTTTAGTGTATCCTCAAGATCTTCAATCCAGATTTTAATCTTAGTGACCAGATCTATAGTAACATTCTTGAAAAAATGCTGATATGAACAGAAACTTCCTTTCTTTTTGGTATTGTTTTTAGACTAAAAGCTATACAGAGTGGCTTTTTGTGACCAAGTCAAATGACCTGTAGCATTTCTGTCAGTAACTGAGGATATTTCTTCAAGTACAGGTTAATCTGATGCTTTCAGAACCCACAATAAATTGAACATACACTTTGGAATGATCTGGAGTGGCCTGTGAATGAGTCTCACAGCTTCATGCAAGCCATGATTAATTTTGAGTCCTCAGGGTATCCATAAGATGTGCGTGTATTCAATAGCTGATAGTCTCTAATTTCAAAACAAATGTATTTGTTGTTCCTTTTTTTGGAAGGAAGTGATCTATTTACTCTCCATTCTGGCCCATCCATTTTCTCCCTCGCATCAGTGACAGATTACACACGTTTCTTCTGGTCTGGATCTATGATTGCAACCGCCTGTCTCTGTGACACCATTACCAGCAGCTCTTAGTTTTTTGTTGGCTTTCTGCCATCCCTGCAACCTTTTTTCTTGCTGCTTTTCAGGAATTCATTTTCACAAGACATCTGCAGGCAAGCCTTTTCTGGATCTTCTAATCCTGTGGGCTTTAATAAAGGCCTCTTGTTTCAAGGGAAGAGGATTTTACAGTAATTATTCTAAATATCTAAAATGACTACTGGATGAAGATGCTCCCCTTTAAAATAGGAGATTTGAATGCCTTTGCTCTCACATTCATATGGAGGGTTTGGATGTTATTGGTCAGGTTTCTCTGCTCGAGGAGGTTAGTCTCTGTGTTCCTTAATCTGACAGATTTTTCCTTTTACATTTCTTGCCTAAGAACTGGTTTTGGTTCTGTGTGTGAGGACTGCTGTTCTTTCAGGTGTTACTGAGAGAGACAAAATTACCAAATACACTGACCAACTGGGAAACCTTGGCAGATATCCTCACAAGTTTCTAGGCTGTGGTTACTCAAGGCTGATCTTTCAGTTTCAGAAATCTGTTTCAGGTCTTTTCCCTTTTTAACCTGTCTGTCAGATACATGCCCGATCCCTTTAACATACTTCTGGTTAACTTTCTCCTACGTGTTCTCATACAGGTTATGAAGGGTGATCATGATTTCTGTCCTGTTTCAAGCAGTTTTAGATGCAAGGTATGCTCACTCCACTGGAGAATGACCAGTAGAATTTCCCATTTTCACTCCAGGTTTCTTGATTGTTTCTGCTGGACTGTAACTGATTTCTCCATCTCATAGCTGTGCACCTCATAATATGTGTGAATGCTTCCAGGGTTGAAGGGGTACCTGTTGTCTCCACAAATGGATGTTTATTCCTAATTGGTAGAAGTAGTCTAGAAGACTCACTAAGGTATATTTAAATGACATTTTTTTTGGTAGATATTTAAGTTGTCTTTCATGGAAGTTTATTCTGAGGGGATATTGGATAATTTCTGGGATCTCAGAGTGTAAAGATCTCAGCTGTTGTAGCTACTAAATATGTCTTTGTCACCTCAACTCATTACCTATTAGGAGAAGCAAGGAAGATTACCACTCAAAGCTGAACTTCTCACTTGCTGTTAAATAACTGTCCTTTCTGTTCAGAGACATCCTTTGCCATTGTTGCAGTGAGATTTAAAAAAAAAATGCATTTTGAAGTATGTGAAAGATGAAGACCAGGTATAACTTTCTTGTTATAAGGCAATAATAAGGAAGATTATACAGGAGCAATTCATTATTCTTTGCCTTTCAAGCACTTAAAAGAAAAAGAGAGCTGAAAACATTTCTGTGGTAGATACTGAAATACCTCATTAGATCTTTCTTTTTATTGGCTATTGAAGTGATAATTCTGTAACAGGAAAGAAAGCAAGGGTAAATTTGCTTTGATTTATAAAAATGTGTTAATTTGAGCTGAATAGATTTTTTTTTTCTGATCTTAATATTTGTCATCTGTGACTATGGTTTTGTAATACATAGTTTCTAGTTTTATTTTAGAGGAAAAGTAATTCTGCTGGGGTCTTTGTTAGGTCTCTGCAGCGTGGCAGGCATTTTTGGTGAAATAAATATCTGAGTTCCTAATTACCTGCAATTTAAGTAATTTTCCTCATTAAGTGGAATAGTCTTTGCTTTTTGTTTAACAGTTGTATAGATGCACGTAGAGCTGAGTTTGAAGAATGAGAAGAAAATAATAGGTTTATAACCTTTATTTGCAACTTTATTTCAGTGAGATGACAGCTTTGTACAGAGGAGTGGTGAAAATGGCCAGAACAGCTTCAAATTAGCTTTTTCCTTATTTTCAGTTGTTCTGCAACATAGAAATGACAAGGTTTGTTAATACTGGAAACTACAGAAGAGGTAACTCCCCATAGTGTGTTGATCAAACACTAATGAATTTGCACTTCATTCAGGAAATATTAAGCTCTGCTTTCATGAGCTGGGTTTTGTAATTTCAGTAGTGTTTGTGTTACTCAACCTAGACTAGTCCCTAAGAATGCTGCCATTGGAGCCGCACTGAATAAATTCTTATGCACTGAGAGAGGCTGAGTTGTGCAGTCATCTGAAGAGTACAGCCAATGAGGTTTTTTGGAAAAAAAATTGGAAGTTGAAATGGAAACAAGAGTTCTGTATTGTGGACTGCTTATGTTTCTAATTTGACCAGTCCAATTCTGGAAGCTAGTATCTTCAGGAAGATTACTTGAACTACAGGTTGCACGAGTGGAGCCTTAGTGCATACATGCATGGTGTTGTTGTTACTATTATCATTATTACTATTTTAGATATTAAGCTGTTTAAGTTTGTGAAAATTTGGCCTCAGAACTTAGGTAGGTGATCTTAGCCTTTCATTTATTTATTTATTTATTTCAGATTTCTGCCAGTTGTTGCTGTCTCACACAGATCCTGAAAGGTTTCTGTGTTATCTTCCTAGTCAAAACATTCCTGCTAATAGAAGTGTCATTTGAATAACCTGAAAATTAGCAGGGAATGAGAATGAATGGCAGTGTACCCCTTCTTAAGAACCTGAATAGACACTCTGAACTTTTCTCTTGAATGTTCAGAGTTAAAAGTTGAATCTGGTGAAAGAACTTGTAAAGTTTTCCCCACTATTAAAAATGCTCTTTTCTTGAAGTCTTTTCTGTGACTTTGTCAGCTTGTCTCTCATAAATGCAGCCCAAGCATGCATGTGAAGCAGATTTTGACAGGAATGTGCTGTTATGTCTTGGCTGAAAAGGATGGGTTCAGCAAAACAGGTCTTCTTCATAAAATGGATGCTGCTTGTAGAGAAAGCTTCCTCATTGGAAAGGGTTCCAGCTTGTCTGTCTCTGGATTGTTCTATCTGCTTGTTTTATAGAGCTCGTGTTATTGGCTTTGATTCTCCTTTTCTGCTTGAATCTTGCTCGCTTGATCACACCTTCATCTTTTAGTATGCTACAAATGTGTGCAACTCCTGTTCACCAACCAGTGGTTCAAGTGATGAATCTAAAGCAGAGCCATAGAGGGGTCTTTGGTTATGTACCTCTTCTTTCCAGCACTCTTCTATTTTTTGAGAGAATATGCTTAACCGTATTTAAGTGTGATAAAAATAATGTTATTTATGAAACGAACACAAAAAAATGTACAGCTTCTTTTGGTAAAGATAAAAATCTACATTCAGATTGCACCTTTGCCCAATTCATTTGTTAACAGAATCTCATCTTTGTTTCACCTGCACTATTACTGTCTTTAACTTTTTAGAATTCTGGTGAAGCTCAATTTTCACCTTATCATGGAAGAGGAAGAGAAGAGTATAGTTGATAAATATGTACAGATGTTAATGATAATGATTCTTGCCCCTTGTTCTCAAAACTCTTTAATGTTTTCACCTGTACTGCCACTGCTATTGAAGTGCAATCTGTGTCAATGAAAAGAAATGAGAGAGGCAGAAGTCTGTATATTTTTATATAGTTTTTGTTCCTTTGTTTTGTTTAAAAAGAAAACCCCACATCTAATATCTCATTTTATCTTCTTGTTGTATTGATTTGTGCTTATTAAAAAACCTATTTTTTATTGTCTTTGAATACAAATGAAGATCTAGCTTTTATAAGATGTTATAGACAACTTCTGAAAGCTTCAAAATTGTTTCCAATTAAATTCTTTTTCTGACACAGGTGCAAGGAAGTATTCCTTAAAAGAAGCATATTATTTTTATTCTATAATATGTAGTGGGAAATATATAATTTTCTGTATGTTTTAAATATGGTCTGAATGGAAGACTTATTAAGTAAATAAGGTGTTTTTTTGTTTTTTTTTTTTGTGTTGAAGATTCCATAGTTAAAGATGTTAACCAGCAATTTCTTGCTTCTATAGCACAACATAGTTCAGAGCTGAGATTAGAGAAACCCTGTAGAGTGGCTAATACTCGAGGGCATCCCCAGCTAGAAAAGTATGTGAATTTAGGCATGGGAGGAAGGAAGGATCTGCTTTAAATTTAGTGTAGGGTCACTGAATCTTAATGATAGATTAAACAAGGGAGGTGGAATAATGAATGGGGGTATGCAATGTGTAGCACTAATACCAGAAGTCCATGGTTTTCACTGGTTATTTAATGTCTTTTCCCATATGTTTCTGAATAGAGCAGGTTATGGCAGGGATGAGCTAAGGAATAGCTTTGTTAGTGAATTGCTAAATAGGCTGGATTCTCTTTTTAAAAATAGTGTATGCATGTAGGAGAGGTGCCTGTTAATAATTGGGTGCTTTATGTGCATATATCTTAAATGTAGCAGTGTTCGTAACTAACTTGTATGGTGAAGTTCTTAAAAATACACTGCAGATTATCTGCATAATTTTATTTTCTAATGTGAAAATGACAGTCACTACTTGGTTAATGCAGAGGTGAATTTCAAATTTTTTGTGGATACTGTTGATATGAGGAAAAGCTCAGAAAGAGGTGATTTTGGTACGATGTGAAAATGAGATAGAGGAAATACCAAGAATTTTTTTTTAAGAAGAAGCTAACTAACAGCTCAGCAAACCCTGTTTTATAATTAGTTGATTGTGATCTTAAAGTAATATGAATATAATATCTATGAAAACTCAACCACATTTAAAAAACTATTAAATTTTTATACTTACAGTGACTGAGAAAGATACCATGGTACACTTTAGTTGAGTTCTTACTGAGTTCTCATAACTACTCAGTACCAATAGTCTGTGTGAACCTAGATTATTGGCTCAAGTCAACCGTTATTAATGGGTTTCTGCGTAACCCATGTTCTCTTTTTTGATAATTCCAGCAGGTCTTAGAGTAAATGTGCTCTGCAAATTGTTTCTCCTTTGGGTTACAAATGGATTTGTAAGCCCACTGGAGGGAGCAGTGTAAGTCAAACTAGTAGCTTTGTCGCATCATTCCATCTGTACAGTATTGGAGATGTTAGTATAATGTGTGAGACTACTCAGATCTGTGGCTCATGTTCCTTTTTAGATGCACCTTGTTGGCTGGTACTGGAAGCAAAGCACTGCAGAGAGAGCCTGCCCATTTCTGTTAAGCAGCAGTCTTGCTATGATGTTTAAGTGCAAAAGTTGGGGAAGAGAGAGGTAAAGAACTGAAGTCAGAGAAATATTGGAGGATTTCTCTGTATCATAGTACTCCACAATGCTGTACATCAGTGATACTTGTATTTTGTATTGTCTAGTAACAGTAAAGTATGCTCTTGATAGAGTATTTTATTAATTGTCTAGAAATAAGAGAAAAGACACTTGACAAAATAGTGATTTTATTATCTGTTTCTTAAGCTAAAACTGTTAGGCTTACCACTTAAAATAGTAATAAACTCTGAAGCACACATGTCTTAGGCATTTTTCTGTTTCTCTGAAGCATCATCAGTTTTTATTCTGAAACGTGCTTGAGTAGGAATGGAAGAAGACGCTGCTAGTTAACTAAATCCGTTAACAAGCATAAATCTAGTAATCATAATCTGATAATTTTGGAGGGATGAGTAGGATTGAGTCTTACTGGATTAAAGTTAAATTTGTAGGAGGGGAAGGTTTTTTTAATATGAATGCAGTTAGTGTTCTTCATGTAATTAAATGCAGTAAAACCTGAGCATCTAACTTCCATTCTCCTTCTTAAAATGGCCGTTTATTTTACCATTCATTGATATGACTGATTACTTTTGAAACCCATGAAAATGCACAAACAGGGAAGTGATGAAAGAGCAAGATATGTATTTATCATGCTTTGGCTGTCACAAGTCAGTTTCTTTTGAAATGAAGGTGAGGATGTTTGTCATCAAATAAATTCATCTAAATTCATCTTTTGTTCAGAACATGACAGCCGTGAAAACATAACAGATCTACTCTCCACTGCAAGAATCACATCCACTCTCTCTCACTTCTGGTGATAATTCATGCCCTACAAATAATCTCTAAGGTCCTCATGAATGGGGACATGACTATATAAAATATCTGTTTACTGTGCTATAGATCAGTAAGACAGTTATTTCCTTATGGAAAATGGAAACAACACAGCGAGGATAAGAGATAAAGGAAAGTATAATAGAGACTTTTGCTGAAGAGTTCTCTCAGTAATTCCTGACAAAGGAAGTGAAAGAGACTGAAAGACAGGAGCTGCAAAATAATGCTTGTTTACACAGTAGTCTGAATATATGCACATGTGATGTGGACAAGCTGGGATCAACCCGATGTTATGTGCAAATTTTTTCTTACTTCCTGACCTTTGTATTTTACCATTATCCAGTAGTGGCTGTGGCTTCTGGCCCTGGTACTTTTGAAGAGATGTTGGGATGCACAGAAAGTATATTTATTAGTTCAAATATTGTTTTATACAAAGTTTAAATAGCTTGAATTACAGATTTTATTCTTGGTCATGTCCTTAACTTCATGATCAGTAAGTGTCAAGACATATTTTTCTCAAAGTTACTGATTTAATCACCGAGGTAATTTATTAGGATTACATATTGTCTTCTAGGTATGCAATTCATGTATGCAATTATTTGTCCCTTGACTCCCCATGATCTCTTTCATCAGGTTAGCCCAGGTGCAAACTGTTACCCTAGTGCAATCTGTTGTATTTAGTGGAGCAGCTGTTTCAACTAGTGGCTTTCATTAGACTTTCTTTTTAAGCTCCAAATATATAGAACTGGTCTTAAATAATTATGTTTTTCTAATTTGCAGCAGTCTTCTAGTCAGTCTTTCACAGCTCCTTCCTAATGATATCCTGATTCAGTTTGTGTATTTTTATTTGACATTTGGTACAAGGTTCTCTGTCTAAAGATCTGTTACAGCCATGTATACTGCTGCAGTAGAGTCCAAAAGAATCCATGTAACATTCCTGCCATGCTTTGCAAAGCAATCTGAAATCTACTGAAAAATGATAACTAGAAGTGATGCTTTCTCAGTAAAACAAATGTCTATTCTTGGAAATGTGAGCTTTGCATAAGTTCGACTCACTGTTTTTAAAGGTGTCTGAAGGTGTTCATTTTGAACAGGAATAAAATAGCTGATATTTGGCAATTTATCAACATTTTAGGACATTAAAGAAGATGGAATTGGGATTGTAGCATCAACAATTTGTTTTGGAAATATTCCTGTGAATACTCTTCCTCGGTAGAACAGTATTAAAAACTGTATTTGCTCTTTATTTTATTCTTTATTTTGGGTGCTTTCTCAAGGCGTAGTTGCTTCTTGTAGTGATCTGATAAAAGTTGACTTAATATCACTTCCTTGTTGTTTTTTATAGTGTACATAAAGGTCAGTTAGAAGTTTCCACTGAGCAATACTGTTTCATTCAAATTACTAGTAAGTATTTTTTCTCAAATGACCTTTTCTTCTGAATGGAAGGACTAACTAGGATTTCAGAATGTGTCTCCTCTGTGTCAGTGCACTGTATTTAAACACAGCAAACAAAAATAAAACAAGCCCAAAACTTCAGATATTGTCATCAGTTTCATTTTGTTAGCAGAAGTCTTTAAGGCATTTTCCAATCAATTGATAAAATTGTTTTGTCAGTAAGTCTTTGTTGTTTGCTCTCTTTTAACCCTAATCACATCTTCCTTTCAATCTCTAATGTCACAGCTAGCTCATACTCTAATTCTTCCGTACCCTTGCATGTGCTGCTAAAAGGATTTGTTGTTGTTGTTGCTTTTTTAATACCCATGTCTTTTGCCTCCATTTCTCAAGAATGTTTTTCTTTCTGCAGAAATTTGTTTCCTCTTTTAAAGTTCTATTAAAAAAAATCCAAAGAGTGATGTGTTTTTAAGTTCAGAGGGGATTATCACAATTAGGTCTCCTAGGCACTACAAGTAATGAATAATAACAATTATGTAGGCTGAAGCTTTGAGTAGTGCAGGTCACATAGCTGCAATCAGTAACTTCTGTGTCAAGTTCAGAAAAATGTAAATTCCATTTTCCTGTAATGCCCTTCTAACAGGACATCTAGTTTTAGGTGTTTAAGGCAGAGATCAACAAAGAGGTGTTTCACCCCATGGAATGAAAATGTTCATGTATTCTGGCAGAAAGCTGTGGCACTGAGAAATAAAACAACATGTTTAATACCATGAAGCACCTGCATGTGGAATTTGAGTTTCTCATAGAAAGAAACGAAAAAGTGTCCCCAGTATACTGCCATAATCTCACTGTGCATGGCTCAATTGCTCTCCTCTTTAAAATGTAGCACTTTTTTTAAATAACATCTCTAAAATGGTTTCACCAAATCATACTTCATGTCTGATGTTGAGGGGAAGTTTAATGTCTGATATTCACCCTCAGTAGATCTTACAGGGAAGAGATGATGTGAAAGCAAGATACACTCAACATCTGCTACTTGCTGCAGCTGAGGAAGAGGGCAGATCCAAAGCAGTGGCAAGAAGTAGTATCTGAATTTGGAGAGCTCAGATTAAGTCTGGTGGAGAATGCCTTAAGCATAAAAGTTGGGGCGGGAGGTGGAGATTGAAAAAATAAATGTTTTTGGATCAGGTAATAACTTGTTAGAGCTTTCAAAACATATCCCATGTGTTTGGGACATCCATAATTTTAGATTATATTGCAGGAGTGTGGTGAATCAGGTAAATGGGAGGAATTCCCATCAGGATATTCAGTAACTTTTGAGTTCTTATATATATACTGTTATATAAGCTGAAATCATCTGGCAAGACTTTAAAAATTACTTAGGAAAAAATCTAAATTCATTTAGATAAGTACTGCGGTTCACAAATACAGCTCAGTGATGATCTAAAGGAAGGAGGTAATCTCTCTCTGAAAGTGTCTACCAACTGTAGATAGACTGTTGCCAAGTAGCTTAGAGAGTAAAAGAACATACAACTGTTTATTTTTGGAGATTAGGGCATTTAAAATTTGCTGTTAATACTTTCCGTAAGTTATTAGCCCTCAAGAATTTGCGCCACTAAAACAGAATTAGCATTTTATGTTCGATTTCCCTCACTGAGTTATTCAGCTTCCATTCTTCGTTGCGTTCAAGCCATGTCTGTCACATGTTTGTGTGGTAGATGTGAATCTAAGGAATGAGTCTGTAAGTGCTTACCTAGTTGGAGGGCACATGCGCCTGCGCAGAACTTCTGGGACGTCTGTCCTTTTATCTAATATTTTACTTCCCTAAATGAGATGTTTTTTACTAGAACATTGCAGTGAATTGTCTCTCTCTTAAGTTTGTTGTCTGCTTACAAATTTTCTCCTGAAAATTTTCCTGCCTTCTCGAGTATAAAATACATAATAGCAGAATAACATGTTAACTTTGCATTTGCTTATTCACCCACTTAGCGTTTGTTTCAGTAGTTCCTTGTCTCTCTTTCCTCTTCACTCAAACTGAAAATAGAGTGGATTACTTATTTAAATCACTGATTTCCTCTCCAAATACCTGAAGTTTTAATACCACATTCCCAACAGTTAGTGGTAAAAATTATGTACATCAGTCTCTTTTCTAGACACTGGAATTAAAGACCTAGAAACATAAAAAAATATATCCAGTGGTTTTTGCTTAGTGTCTAATGTGACTTAATTGTCTTTGTTTGAACTCTTATCAGCAAAATGTTGCAAACATCACACGTTTTTTTTCCAGACCTAAGTTAATTTGAACAGTTATGTAATGAATTCAGCAAACCTTCTAATGAAGATGTTGACACAATATTTACTGAGTACTACAGTACAGCACAACCCATTTTCAGCAGTAGTTTAAACTGGATTTATGTTTTGAATGCTGTTCAATAAACTGTGGGGTGAAATTTAAAATTTGGCTTTCCTGTACATAAATATGTTTAATTATAGGAAAGTGGTGCATGAAAAGTTAGCAGGAAAATTTCTAATGATTTTGTTATGACTTGCTGATGAGTTCTGCTTTGTATGTGACTCATGTTCAGAGGACATTCAGGTCCTCTTAACATATTTATAGGAAGGTTTAAAATTATATATAGTTTTAAATTTGCAAATGAAACAATCAGAGGGAATTGAGTACTCTGTTCAGTAACTATGGAAGTTTTGGGGCTTTTATCTTTTCAATTTTACTTGCCATGGTAGAATAAGCAAGTCATGTATTTCAGATATTGAATTAAAATCTAAATGGTTAGAATTTAAGCTGCACTTTTCTCTTGCAATAAACAGAAGTGGTATGAAAGCTTTAATGTCCTGAGGAAAACTTTAATAGTACAGAATATAATCTTATCACAGGTATTAAAAAGAAAAAGTAATAAATGAAAGAGCTGTGTAATAAAAAGTGGAATTAGAGAATGTGTTGCAGTGTAACACAGAAAAGTGCAGAATCAGGACTGGCTGGCAGGCTGGGGCTGGACAGGACATCTTCTGCATTCAGTATAGATTTTAAAATATTCAGATTAGAAATAGATATGTTTTTCTTTACATTACAGCAGAGTCAATTGAGTAAATGTGCAAATGTAAATAGTTATTTCAGTACAGTGAATGTTCCATGGAGAGTTTCAGTGCAATGCAATTCTTGAGAAGCAGATGCCATTTTAGAAATAGCCTGCTTGGTACATCTTAATTCACTACTTTGAAAGTGTTGTGTGATTTAAACCTCAGTCAGCTGTTAGAGACTAATTATCACTTACATTTCTGATTGGCTGCTGATAGTTTTTTTCCTGATAAAACATAAAACTTCACTGCCACGAGAAAACAAAATTTAGATGACTTGTTTTTGTTTTTCCCTCCTAGCTTCTTCTGTTTCTGTCCCACTTCTCAACCACTCCTGTGGAGCACACCTGGGCAGTAGCTTGTGGCAGGGAAATTCTTCTCTAATCTTAAACCTTTGTATAAGTAGTAGTTTTTTTGTCAGTCCACAGCTAACAGAAATTACCGTTTTATCTGACCCATCTGCTCAGAACTATTGATAACATCAACAACCTTTCAGATTCACTGCTTTATATCCCCTTTAGCACTCCTCTGTGTGTTGGCACTACCCGTGAGTTGCTGCCCACTGTCTGTCTGAGAAACTTCTCTCTCTTCTTAGGCTGTTCTGTTGATTATCACTTCATCTGTATCTGCTTCCTTTCTTTCTGTCTTCCTTCAGCAAAATGCTTTTGCTTACTCTGCATTTCTGCCTGGCACTGCCCTGTCCATATCACTACTGTGCCCTGAAAATTGTGCTTGCTTGTCTTGACTAATTCTCGGTTACAATGTCAAAGTCAAGATTCTGGCTTTGCCATCAGTGCCCCATGCAACCTTGCTCTGTCTGCGTCTGATCTCATTTCTCTGTGTCCCCCAACTCACATTCCACATTCCTCACAGTCCTCTGACTTTATTGCTCCTTTTGTCTGCCTTTCATGCACTCATTTTTGCACTGTCTTTCATGCTGCCTATGTGCCTGGAACAGTCTTTAACATCTCAGCCAATTTACAGCTTTGCATAAATTATATTTAATAATAAGACTAACAAAAGTTCATTATCTACATTATTTCAATTAACTTTGTACCTGCATAAGCAGAAAACAGCCAGAGGGAAACTATTGTTGAATTCTGTTGTTATTCTTTGTTGTGATTTGTTTTGATTCAAAGATACTGATTCAGGCAGGACACTCTTTTTGATTCAGTGTAATATTTTAATTAAAAAAATCTGTAGGCGTTAGGGTTCTTGGCAGTAAATTTCAGATTTTTCCAGCTCAGAATTGTGAAAGTAGATTCTTACTCCTGGTGACACCACCAGAAAGTTGGCATTATTGTCACATTACCTGGAACAGAATTACTGCCCTGTGATTACATTTTACTTCATTTTATCCTTGCTAATATGGATGCAGATGGGCTTTGAATGTTGCAGTAATTTCATCTCTACAGAGTCTATCTGCTATGCTTAACCCTGATTTTAAAGCAACGTTCTCACCTACAAAAAAGTGGCAAAAGATAGGAAAGTAAGACTGCCTATATCTGGGATTTTTTGGTTACTTTGATATACAGGTTTTTAGAACTAATTTTTAATCTGCTATCTTTGTTCTACCACCAGAGTGAATGAGTGAAGGTAAAATTTTGTGTACTTCTCCAGCATCTGGTGTAGCTGCAAGGCAAGAGCATTCAGGAGCAATTACACATACTTTTCCAAGTAAAAATGCATCCAAATTTATTTAATTATTGTTTTAAAGGTTGCTTTGATACTGTTCACAGCTGAATGGGGGAACCAAGTAATTGTGCCTCTAATTTGTTTTTCAATGATTTGGTATATTCCAGAGATTATAATCTGAAGGGTGGCTGCCATAGCAATATGCCAGTCACTATGGTATCTCCACATCATGTAAAGAAATTCTGGGCTACACAAAGACAATGCTGCCAATTAGTATTTCTCACTGATCAAAGGTGGGGGGCCAAAAAGTTTGCCAATAAATGTAGCCCAGTGGATGGCACTGGAAGTTAGTTAGCTTTGCACCGTTATATAGATTTCAGTCCTGACAGCATTTGACAGAGAACTGACAGAGAACTTTAAATACAGATTTAATAGACACTAAATGCAAACGGAATGTTTTTCAGTTGCGTGCAGAGTATTGACATTGGTTTTTATTTTGTGGATTTACTGAATAAGTGATTTATGGTTCTGCTTAAAATGAACCATTAAAGCATTTTCCTCCTTACTTTATATTTAAACTGAAACTATTAATGAAAAAAAGAGAGTTTCCATAGTTAATCAGTAAATATTCCTAGTCTCTACAACTTTTGCACTCTGCTTTCTTCATACTATTGTAATTATCAAATAAACCTAAAATGAAATCATTATTTTAAAGCAAACCTACTTTATCTAAAATAATTGCTTGTGGCTTGTTGTTTGAAAGAGGGCTACTTTGGCATGGATTCAAAATGCAGTTGTGATCTTAACTCGAGCAGTTTGTTTAACCAGACATTACTCTGATAAGTTTTACATGGTCCCCTAGCCGTCCAGGCCTGCCTAGAACAACTCGTTTATTCTGCGACGAGTTGCTCAACAGATGTCATTCTGGTAGAATAATGCAGCAGAATACTTGTGCGTTGGCTAAAATTACTTCAACTTTGATCACTTTTGTTCAGCACATCAGTCTGGCATTGTGCTTTATACCAACATAACACTTTACCCCGAGCATGCCTTTCAAGCTTAGAATAGCAGAGGAATGTTATTGAATTCAGTGCAGTTACAGATGAGTTAATGAAAGAAGGGAAATACTGTTTTTTTCATAATGCCTTTCTGTTGTGATTTGGAATTAAAATGGAATTTGAGGAATGTGACTTCTGAGTTATTTATTTTTACTTCTGAAGGCTTTTTGAAAGCAATATAATGTAGTTCTACTGACCCTGTTCCTGTAAATAAATTTCACTTGTTATTTTGAAAGAGCTCTTTTTAGAATTTAATAATGAGGAAATAAAATTAATAAGACTTCTTTTTTGGTGTATAACTGGGGAGCAGTTATCTCAGAGATGGTTTATCCTGGTATTTACTGAAAAAAAATCTAAAAAAACTAGAACCATATTCTGCTGATCACAGCTCAGTATTGTTACATTTTGATGGGATGTTGTGGGGTCAGTACTGAGTAATGACATCTCTTTACCTTAATACCACTGTGGAACAAATACTGCACAGCAGGCTGGCTTCTTGTTAAGCAGCAATGAAGAAAGGCTGTTTGTTTTGAACAATAGGAATGAGATCATATACCAAGTTCCATAGAGTCTTGTCTTCCATAGTTCCATCTTTCACAAGTGCTTGTGTGTAGGCATACACATATACACACAAATATACCATATGTACGTATAGTCAAAATTGATCTAAATAAATGTTTTAAATAATGAAGCTATATTTGTATTTTTTAAAAGCATGATGTGCTTACATTTGAGATTGCACTGATACGGAGTGCCCTCTAATTACTATACTAACAAATACTTCAGTATTCTCTGTCTAAAACAGAAAAAGTTCTTATTTCATTTTTTTTTAAATGAAAATAGAGTTCCAGATCAGATTCTCTGCAAGAACACCTGCACAAAAGCTATATTAAAATGAAGGAATGAAGGTTATAGGGCATGTATGTATGTATGTGATTTGCCAGTTTCTTTTTTTTTTAATTTATCAAAAAATAAAAAAAAAGATATCTTGATTCGGAATCATCCTATGAATTTAGAGATAAACAGAAAATCCAAAGCAAATGCATGTTAGGATACTGAGATATCCAAATAAAGGACCCGATATTAAAACAAAGCCCTTTTTTTCCAGTACAGAATAACATTGAAAACATTCAACTATGTAGCCTAGTTAACACTGATAATTCGTATTCTCATCCCAGTGTATTAAGTATATCCAGAAATATGGCACATTTTTTCCCTGTTCTTACTAAGGGGCAATTTATTAGCATGGAAAAAAGTCATGAGAGTAATAACAGTAATTGCATGGCAGATTTGAGAATTGGTGATACAGTGCCTGGCTAGGCGTAGCACCATACTTGGAGTTTTCATTCTGTTTATTCTTTGTACTTTCTCAGTAGTATTTCTCTGTTGGCAAACTTGTGCAGCAGTGCCTTGAGGAGTCTGTTGAAGAATATTGTCCAAGTCAGCATCTCTGACAGCAAATGTGTGCTCCCTCTTAGCTTATTTACAGTGATCAGAACAATTATTTTACCACTTAGTGTCTGCACATGTCTTCCGTGCATTTCTTAACATGCTTGAACTATATGCCTCAAAAAAAAAAAAAAAGGTGCATGCAGCATTTTCCTCTAACGATTAAGTCAGAGAAAAGAGATTTGTTACTATTTTGTTTAGATGAATCTTCTACCAGATGTTGCATATAAATTCTGTATTGAAAATACCAACTTTAAGGGAACTTAAAGATGTGGCATATGGTTATACTTCTGTGTTATGTTATTGTGTACTCTGTACTCACATTTACTGTAATGGCAATTAAATTAAATTCAATTAAATACATGGCTGAGGTCTTTACTTGGAAGTACAAACAGGTCTGTAAAGGTAGAGGAGGGCCATGTATTCCTATGTAGCACTTGTATAGAAAACAAAGCGAAACCCAGCACTGGTCACTGTAAGCCTTCCATTGGTCACAGTTCTGATCTGGTGGGGCAGCGTTCATGTGTGCTTGTTGCTTCTGCAATCTTTATATTATGGTATAAGGTATTACTCAGAATTTGAGCTACCTCAATTACAAAAGTTATTTTCTGCTGTATAAATAGTCACCGTGAAGTCTCTGGTGAAACGTAATTTTGTTTTTTTTTAATATGTTAACATGTTTGAGGAAAAAGTTCTATAATTCTTGTGTTTTTCATTTCTATTTCTATTTGAAATCTTCAATACTTTCTCCATTTTCTTCCTCCCTTTCTCTTTTCCTTTCTCCTATCCATCCTCCCTTCTTCCTTCCTGATAACCATTGCGTGGTCATTAATTGTAGTACATTATACCTGACATGTATGTCTATATATAACTTGATAAAAATATTTATGTAAAAGTGAGTTTACTTGCTTTTTGTTAAAAAATATTTGAAACGTGTTGTCAGGTCTTGAAATCTGATTATTAATTTGAATTTTTACTTTTAATACTATCACATCTACTTTTAGGATCCCATTTAATGAACTTATGCAAAAATATTGTATTTCTTTCTGAACAAACTGAGGTGTGAATATGAAAATTTTAGGTAAAAACAATATACGCTAATGAACACTAACTACTTTTACCTTCTCTGTCCCTTCAGGACATTTGTTTCACGATAACACTTTTTACTGTGAAGAATTCGTATTTTAATCGTTGTGCAGGTTTATCTTGCTTCATTAATAACACGTTCTGAGTGGTATATTACAGAAGGTTTTTCTTTAGCGTGGTTTGTTCAAATGCTTTCGGTAGCACTTTGCTTGAGCTATATTTTCAATAGGTAATTGGGAAAAACTCATAAAGCTTGGAATTATGAAAGTGATGCAGTTTGCTTGTATGCTTTTGACTGTACAAGTTCTGGTTTTCTTTACCAGGTAAAACGGAACGTGTACGACCTAACCAGTATCCCGGTCCGTCACCAGTTGTGGGAGGGCTGGCCTCCTTCTGCCACAGACGACTCAGTAAGTAGCTTTAGTTCTCATTTCGTTTCTTCCTACAAACAGCCATTTTTGCTTGAGTGATTCTCATCAAAATCCAGTCATTTTCATTTACTTATATGCAGTAACATTATTTATTATACGTACTTCAGAGTTATTTCATGGAAAGATTGCCTATACCATAAGAACCATTAGCGTTCACTGTATGCTTTGGACTAGAAGGAGTCAGTGATCCTAGGCTGAAACAAAATTGTACATAATACTGTTGAAGTTGAAGACAATTATTGCAGTGTTTGAACTGAAAGAAAAAAGAAACTAACATGTTTACATGTATTCTGAGAAGACGGTGTATTTTTCTCTATTTTGACAATAAAGTCATGAATTCTTCCATCTAGCATTCAGTAAGTAGATTGAAATCAGTGAGGACTGTCTACTTTGGCTCTTGCAGAGCCAGTAAAAATCTATGATTCTCAGGGTTGCATTTTGAAATAGTAAATATATTGCATGCAAAGATATTTCCATTTTCAAACATATTTTGCAGGTTTTAGTTTCACCATTATCTAGAAATGGAGGGTAATATTAACTAAGATCAGTGTGTATGCTCAGAGACAGAATTAAGTTAGCAGGGAACTGCCTACAAATCCATGAAACCTTGGGACTTGTGCAGAATTCAGTGAAATATTTGACTTCATTATGTGGTTGCCCCTACACTGATATTTTACACCTTGTCTTTCAGTTTTACTCATTTTTTTTCCTGGTAGTTTATTCCTGTTTTCAGCTAGTGAGGTTCACCCTAGTCTTCAAATAAAAGCAAAGAAGCAAAAATAGCCTGAATTTTAATATAATTGGTAGAAGCCTGTGGCAATGTTTGCTGAAACAGTAGTTAAGTTTCTGAGAGGTGAGTTAATCTCTATCCATGTATTCAAGGGCATATATGGGAGGATAGATATAAGATCTGAAATAACAGCGTGGTGTCATGTGGTAATTACAGTCTTTGAAATTTGGATCCATTTTAACGTTTTATTAGTTTACATTAGCCCAGAAAAGAATTGGAAACTCAACCCTTCTAATCCGTTTTCCCACAGCAACTAGGGGGAGAAATACAGGAAAACCTTTCTTTTGAGTAGGATACGTCACATATGCAAAACTCATAAATCTGTTTTAAGTCTGTTTTTACAAGTGACATTGTTGCAGGTGAATTTTTCCCCTTTTCATCTTTAATGAAATCGGTGAACGTTGAGTCATCTGCTCCAAAGCAGGAGAGTCCTCAAAGCTCTCTGCTCAAGTCTGCTGCAGCTGAGACTCGTCAGCTGTGTAAACAGATTGGAATGTGTTACCAACAAAAATATAATTAATTTCTGTCTAAAATTAGAGGCCGCGGCTTACTATTTATAAAGATTTAATGCTAGCAATGACTATCCGAACGCTTTTCCTTTGCAAATTAGAAATAGTAATAATTACTTTATTAATAAGTAATGATCTCTAAATTTCAGTGACTGATTTTTTTTAACACACTTTTCCCATCATTTCTTTGTTTGCGGTATTGTGTAGTACACAGTCACAATTAAAGAGTTAAAGACTTGATTAAAATACTTTTTCATTTACTTTTTATGCAGCCTAAGAAATACTTTGTAATACCACAGGAGGTTTTTCTGTGCAGTTCTCGTTAACCTTTGGCTTAGCAAACAGGACAACTAAATAGACTTCACATAATTGGATTCCTGTATCATCTCAAGTCTCTCATGAACCTGACAGACTACAGTCTTCTGACATTACCAGGAAATTTACTGGAGTCAATAGTCATTTAAAACATTGTTGCTTCATCTCCCCTCAGAGTTAAGATATGTTGTACTACCTAATGAAATATGGGATACTGTATGAATTGTCAATAACTCTTTCCAGTCGTTTTTGCACACATTTACCTGGGGAATAGGTACCAAAATGTCCACGAGTAGGAGAATGTTTTCATGCTGTGGCACTGTAATTGTGAGAAACAAGGCGTACGTAGTCCGTGGAAATCTCATTTTGCCATTCAGCAAGGACTCATTTTTAGCTTTCATAGTCGCTGAATAACTTTAACACCATGAATTATATCTGTTCTGCTCATTAAAGTTCAAACAATGTAAATGTATGAGGTTTAAGTCATTTCTTTTTTAACAAGTTTACAT
>VXAB01010208.1:387478-455091 GCA_013399175.1 Odontophorus gujanensis
TGTAATAAAACTCCACTATGTATCAGAGCAGAGCTTCACTAGAAGGTGTATGAAAATCCATTGTGATAGATGGGTGCTTCTTGGACTCTGTAAACAGAGTTTATTTTTAAGTCATATGGTAAATGGAGTTGGCATATCATCATTTTTATTATTTATGAGTTCAGATGTTTGTTATTGCTAGAACTTTTGTTCTAGTTGTGCACGGAGTCAGATACAATAGTCTCAAATGTCTTCTTTAACAAAATGCATAGAATGGTCCTTTGCTGGGATTTATTTATTTATTAAGTGCAGTAAACCAATGAGAAAGCTAGGAACCAAGAACTGATAGCTGATAAAACTCTTTTAGGTGAATTACTTCCTCTGTCAAGCAAGAGAAGAGCTCTGTTTCCGATAGCAGTCACAGGAGTTCCTTTTCTAAATGTAGTTACTGCCCAGTGGTCATTTAATGACATTTAATAAGCTGGTTTACTTACACAACTCAGGTCTTCTCATTTCTAAGAGGAGGTCTGAGATTTTAGGCTGAACTTTTGTATAAGTCAAAGAAAAGTAAATACCTGGCCTCGGCTGGATTTCAGTAGAAATCTCCCACTTTAGTTTTGCCAGATGACTAAGAAAATCCAATCTAAAATGTTGGCAACAATTCATATTTGTCAAGTTCTAAGACATTTCTGAATATAAAGATTCTTTATAAATGCTCAGTTTTTAGTTATTTCTTAATATTTTGCTTATCACATTTGAAACTATCGTATATCAACCAAGCAAATTTGATGCACGCTTGCAGTGAATGAGTGCATTAAATTAATGTATTTTGGTTAATTACAGCCACACCAACCCCAAACTATATAGTTTATGAATATTAAAATACGATTAAAAATTAAGAATACTTATTTGCTAGTATTTCTAGTTTTGACCTTTGTTTGAGGAGGATGTATACTTGGTGTTTTTAATACTACTGATTTAAAGAGTTAAATTCCTTTTCATAAATTCCCTGCAAAGGAAACAAAGTAAGAAACAAAGATGGTTTTCAGAAGCTCATTTTTAGAAGTCAGTGAGAGCATGGCTAACACTGTGAAAATCCAATTCCTCGAACAGTGATATCCAGGAAGAAGAGGTAGCACAAAAAGCTTGTCAGTGTTTGAACCATTTGTTGGAAGCAGTGTTGCTAGCACGGCTGCTTGAACTGTGCCAAGGAATTATATAGTGCTGTAACATATCCAGGCACTCTTCTATTTGCCATCCAAAGCACTGTACAATGCTGTGAGGTAAATGGCATCTCACCATAGACCAGAAACGTGCCAAGTGTTTGGCTGATACTCTTTGTGAATGCAAAGCAGTTCCCAAGATGTATCCATGAATATCTGTAGGCAATATATGTGATCTAGATGAATCAAATTGATTGTTGGATTATGCTGTTGCTTATTGTTAACGTTCAAAAATTTTTTCTTATATGAAAAGTCTGTTTAGCAGTTCTGTATCTCTTATGAATAGCAGCATAATAGGCAATTTGGGATTAAGGTTAGAATAAACAGTGTCATTGTGCACTCTTCTGTGACAATTGCCTAGTTACTTAAAGAAAATATCAGAAACCTAAGGAACACATAGTTTCAGTACAGTAGCCAACAAGTAAAACTGTACAATGTTACTACCTTGATTATTAGTCAGACCCTATGCTGTGAAAAGAAACACAAAAGGATTGAATTTGGGTTGCTTGACCTAGCTCTGGGGAGACCTCATTGCAGCCTTCCGGTACCTGCAGGCGCTTGTGGGAAATATGGGACTTGTTATTAGAGACTACACTAATAAGGTAGAGGGTAATGGCTTTAAACTGAAAGAGGATAGATTTAGAATAGTCATTAGGAAGGATTTTATTTACTCTGAGCTTGGTGAGGCACTGTAAGAAGCTGCCCCATCCTGTGAAGTGCTAAAGGCCAGATTGGATGGGGCTTTGGGCAACCTGGACTGGTGGGGGGTGTCCCTGCTTTACAGTCCCTTCCAACTCAAGCCAGTTTGTGATTATAGGACAAGTTAGCTCTGTTCAGTGCTTTTGCAGTTGCTGCGAGTCTACATCTGTGTCAAGTAAGTGCAACTAAATTTTACAGGGCCACCATTAGGGTGTCAAAAGTAAGAGTATGCAGTGTTTCTAAAGACCATGCTTTGCAGTCAGAAAGCTCATGGATGAGTGTATGGTAACACTGTCCCACATTTTCAGGTACTAGAGGGATTCTCATGCCTTTTTCCTTTTATTTATTTGCTTACTCTTTACCTTGATCCTCTTCTCATTTGTTAACATGATATGAGCAAATGCTTTGACTTCTGGTCTTTCTTTCAACAAAGGCAGTGTATGGCTATAGAAGGATTTGGGAATCTCAGTTTGTCTATAAAGAATGCACTAATAGATCTTGTTTTGGTGAAAGGATATTTAATTTTTGGCTTCTTAGACATTTGAAAGTGTACAGTAAGTCACCACTTATTCCTGGGCATATATATTTTATAGATCAATTTGCACAGGTGTACTTATTAAGAAACTCACTTAACTAATTTATATGCATAAGTTTTAACCACTGAGTAATTAGTGAAAGCATTGCCAAGAAACTGGAAATTTGGGAAATGTGTCATTATTTGCATATCAGTATAAAGCAATTACTAAATTAAAGAGTGCACGTTGTGACAAACATGGAGCTCCTTTACTGTTGCTTTGTCAGTGCACATTAACATCAACTTGATGTGAAAGCCTGGCTTTCTCTTCATGAACTAAAAATCCTAAGGCAGAAGTACACAATGAATCACCCAGAGTTTGGAGGCTAGCACACTGAATTGCCTTGGGGTTCAGAGCAAGGGAAGAAAAAACTGATGTAAAAGACCATTGAGAAAACGTATCAGTGGAAAGTAATTAACTCAAGATCCACAATTAGCCTCATGGTCCATACTTAACTGTGTTCCAGGTCTTTCAGCGTTTATTTAATTCTGTTACCCCGTGTTTCAAATAGCTGCAAATGGCTTGGCAGATTTTTCAACCTTTTTAATATTTACAGTTTTTTTCTGAGAAGAAGAATGAGCTCTGAAAGTGATCATGGGTATTTATTTCAGTCTCTTAAATATATCTCTTTCCTATTTACTTCTACAACAGATTCTAATATTATTCCCCTTTTGTTTCCTTTAAATATATTTGTGGTTTGAACGAACATGAAGTACTACAGTATCTGTCCTTCTGCTTTAATTGCTAACTTGCCTAACTAGGCTTAATGAAATGAGAAACAATCAAAAGCAAGGATTGTTTTCTATTTCATTTGGCTAGCAAAGGAGAGTGATAAACTCCCTGGTAATACGACTGATGATTAAACAGAGCAAAAATTGGCATGTGTGTTCAACCAGCTTGCCAGAGCTGGGTGCTTGTGGAGAAAAAGGTGCAATTTTTTCTCATGATTGTATGGACAATCTCAATAGCGTTTCATGAAGTTTACTTTACTGTAATCGTTGCAGTGGATTCAGCGTCCCTTAGCTGGTGTCTTCCTCAATAGATAACCTGTCCCTACATTGTGCTGTGGGTTCTCCTGCAGTGTACCTTCTTGCCCTCACACGCTGTGCTGGTGCCCATGAGCTGATCCCACAGCATCTTTATGATTCTGCTGCTTTCAGTGCAAATCATAAAGCTCTCCCAGCACTGAGCCTTCGTGCTGTGGTAGAAGGAAGGAGTTACTTGTTTTTAGTACAAAACCCTTTGGAATAAACAGCAGAATGCTTTTTTAGAAAATGAAGCTTGGTAATCTCTTATTCCTTGTGAGGAAGAAGAGGAATTTGTGAAATTTTTTGAATCTATTAATATTTGACACTTTTCAGTTCCATTCATTTTTAACTTTTGCATTTTAATTTCAACTCTGTAGCGTTCCTTTGTGATTTTAGGCTCCATTATAGTTCAAGTGCCCGGCATGGGAACGTCGCTGAAATCCTTGGAATGAGTTACGCACAACCTGTACGGACAGGTTGAAATCACGTACTTTGTCACTGTTCTCGTGGATGGATTAGAAACCATTCTATTTTTTATAAAGTTAAACCTGCAATAAGTAATTGTCACAGCGCGCTGGTACATGCTAATTGGAAGTGACATGACCAAACTGGCCTCCGTAACATGAAGAAACCTAACAGGTGTGAGGGGTGGATCTTCCCATGGGCCCTACTGAACTTCTAACAGGGGAAAAATAGTAGAAAAAGTGAAATGAACCTTGAATAAAGCTGTCAGCAGTAATTATCTCAACAACACTTTGTGAGGAGTTAAAATAAGCGTTGCTGATTTATAACCTGAACGCACTCCACCCTTGAGATTTTTTTTCATCCAGTTAGTGTTTAAAATGAAACGTTGAATACCTGTCAAGATTTTTTTTTGTAACTGAGGATACATAATGAAAATGAAGTTGTTTTCCAGAGAAAGTTAATTTCCAGGGCTGTCAAATTTTTAAACATTCCTGTTCATTTTAGTATTTGAACGATAGTTTAATAAACAAACATAGAGCAAACTTGACTGTTTTTCCTAGCTAATGCTATCTGATGTCAAAAGATGAAGTGGCAAACATAGAATTTCATCCACTTGTTCAAGGAAGGATAAGGGCTTACCTGGTGGGAAGCTTTTGCTGGTATCTACTAAACTGAAAAACAGTGTCTTGTTGCCCAGTATAGACTGAAGGGCTCTCTTCAGTTCTGTGCTATAAATCTCTGAGCCTCGTAATTAACTCCAAGTACAAATGGCCCTTGTTTCTGTAAGTTAAAACGAAACACAACACAGCAATAACGACAAAAAACCTACAACAATTATGATAGACTGTTTAAAAATTTTATGTAACTTCATTTTAACGAAGAATACTTGCTCACTGGTGTGCAAACACTTGTTTTATGTAGACAGTGTATTTCAGTGCGTGCAGAAGTATTTTTATATTCTGCTCCTAAGGAAAGAATACATGCTAGCTGTGAGAAAAGAACTTCAATTCACAGACAGCCTTTAATCACTTGGAAGTTTTTAAACATCATTTGTAAGTGTGGGTATGTATGAATTCTTAGCTCATATATCCATTCGACGTTATGAGATTGTGCACTGAAAACAAGATAGCTTACTTGATGCATGATTGAACAGTGGTAAGTAGTGGGTTTGGAAGCATTGAACACCTGTTTGTTCCTACGGAATTCAGTGATAGTTTGAGCACAGGCTGCCCATGTATTGCTAATAATGCTTGGTTAGTAATGCTCAGAGATCTAGATCCTTGGCAATAACAACCTAATGTGAAGAAAATGTTGTTTCATGGCATTGTTCATTTTGAAACGATGGGATTCTGAGTACTCTTGGACATAGCATGAGTTGTGAATCCCCACTTCCTTCCACAGTTTTCCCTTTGTGCTTGAATCTCCAACTAGGAACGACCACGGAACCATCCAGTACTCTCTGGAGAAACCCAAGAAAATGCTAAAGAGTTGCCACACTCATTTTCCCTGCCTTCACTATTTGCATTTAGAGGCTGTGCTGGCTGTATTTAGAAACAATTATTTTCTTCCACTGTTTGTGTAGTGTAAAACTTCAGCTCATACATTTTAAGTATGGAAACACAACTTCTGTCATCATTCACTTGCTGTCTTGCTTCCCTCCCTTTTTCACTTCTTTTCCAGCATGTCACATTAAATACTACCTCCTTTTCACTGTGCAAGGATTCGTTGCTTTAGGTATTGCCTGTACTTCAAATTCTCACTTTCTTTAACCTCAAAAATGGTTTCAAAAGAAAAGTGGCAGATGGGAATGCTGGTGTTCTTGGAACAGGAACCTCATTTGTGGACCAGCCCAAAGTCGCTCCTGTGGTGAGCAATGAGCAGAATAAGTTATTTTCTAAGCAGATTTTATAATCTGTTCCTGTGTCTTTCTGGGGTGTTAAACTAGGTTGAACAGGTCTGCAGTTTCCTAGGCCACCCCCAGATTCTGTCTTAAAGCCCTGAGGTCTGAGGCGTAGGTCTGTGCCTTGATCTGACCCTACTGAAAAGATAATCTCTCTTGATTTTCAGTTCCGTGCAGTTTGCATGGTAACCTTTTGGAACAGGAAACTTAATTTAACTGGTAAGGAGACATAGATGACAAGAAAACGTGGAAGAAGATGTAGCATTGCTGACAGTTACCATACTTTTACCTTATGCTGTTAAAAAGTATGTCTGTAACTATTATCTTACCAGATAATAGTATAGTAAATATAATATGAAAACCAGAATCCTGAACGAAGTTTCTCCATCACTTCTCAGTCCTTAACCCTACTGTTACCTGATGAGGGGGAAAGAGGCATCATAGTAATTACTCTGACAAGAAGAAAAATCAAATTATATGGAAGTGAAATGTTCATAGTAGAGATTCCTGCTGGTCACTGACTGTTTTGCTGTGGGCGTCTCTGTCTCAGGCTATTTTGAATAATTGAGCATGGTGTGCTATGAAATGTACGTGTTGTTTCTTTATACATTAGCTATATATCACTGAATAAGCCCGTAGCTGAAAAAGCTGAGCACCTCACATGGTGAACACAGGAAAAATACTGTCACATGGAGTATTTGAATCAGGATTAGGTTTCAGCACAGTGCATTCATTCAGTTTGGATTAAGAATTTCTTATGTGATGTGTAAATATTATAAATATCCACATATATACTAAAGCCTGATAAGCAGCTTCTAACAAGGGGTCTTGTTCAGATACACAATCTCTTGTTGAGATTGTTCACATAAGTGCCAGAAAAAACTCTTCCTTTTTAGGATATCATTCCATAGTTGTTAATATATTTGTTTCTAACACAAAAGCATGACTAGCTAGTATTAACAAGCTAGTTATGGCCAAAGTAGTAACTAGTGACCACAAATTGTTGTTAGATTGCAGAGCTGGTATATACCGTAATCATAATAAATAACCAGGAGCGGTTAGAGGTCTGCAAGTGTGATAGAGTTTCTCATATTTTGCCTACATAATGCTAGTATTACCAAAGTAAAAGATCTGCTTTTGGATTTTAAGATATTTGTATGACCTCTAGCAAAATTTTACTTCACAGAGTGAGTAATAATATTTATAGCTTATTTTTCTGGAACTGATCTTTTAGTTTCTAAGCTGTGTGCTGGTTGTACAATGATAGAAGTGAAGGCATCAAAGTTCCTCAAATGGTTGCTGAGATAACAGAGGGCTGCTGCACTTACTGACTTTGGTAGGTTGTTTATACAGCTACGGCTCCATGTTGCAATGCGTGCCGACAGATCTAGCTGCAGCACAAGCAGGTATTATGTGGAGCTGACTTTCCTTCTTGCACAGCAAGGGGAAAATAGGCTTTTCCAGTTTCCCCCAGAATCAATACTGAGAGCATGGGGTGAAATTCTGGAATGACTGGATGTGGAGCTTGGAAAGTACTGCGTTACAGAAGGACATGAGGGAAGGGTTCCACCTGGGTGGAGCACTTCATCATCTTGGGCTCTTTGTGAGAGGTACAGCAAAAGACAAATGCTAGTCTAAAAGACTTGGGATTAGGTAATCTGAGTTTTCCTTTATGCCTTTAGATCATAAAAACCAAAAGAGTAAATGATACACTTTTATGCTAAAAAAAAACCACATCCCCCCTCCCATCCTGTTTTAATACGTGTGAGTTTTAATTGTACCTATTCACATCATACTCTGAAAAAAATGTGTTAGAAGCTGTGTGCCTTCTTGGCAATTGCACAGTGGGTTACAACTTTGGGAATGTTTCTTTCTGTGCCATCTTTCATCCAGCTGTGCTAGCAAGTATAGCTGGAAAGCCAGAACTGCAGTTGTACTGTGCTACTTTTCAGGACTCTAGAACTGAATGGCTGTTTTTTAATACTTTAATTCTCTTTCCCTAATATACTACAAGCTGACCTTAAGTAGAACTGGGAATTAGTCTTTTATTTTTTTTTAAGGGAGATTTATGAAGTAGAGTCAAGTATTGGAAAACACGCCTTTTTTTTGTACACCAGCATTTTGTTTGCCTTCCTTATCTCTGAGTATTAAAGGGCAAAAACGGATTATTTTCATTCACCCCAGGAAACCATACTTTTAAATTTCCCCTATTTAGTTGTCTGCTGAAGCAGATGTTATGCAGACAGAAATAATTCTACATTGGAATTATAGCTATTGAATAATTTGTTGGATTCATAGTAGTTGGTAGTCAAATAATACAAAAATAATATTTCTTTTTACCATTTTCAAAATTTTTATTAAAAATCCAGCAAAACTCACACACGCTCCAAAAGCTCAAAAAGCTGATGTAGCAATTAAATACCTAACAAAGAGCAGAAAATAAATCAATATTCACACATCCCTTAAACATTATTCCTTACTCTTGTTTGTTTTCAGTGGTACCCAGACAAGGGATCTCAGTCACTAGCATCCTGTCAGCAGCCCCACCTCTCAATTTGTGCCAAAGCAAATCTGTTACATATGTGCAGAACTCATCTTCTGCAAGGTGGAACGTTTTGCCAAGTTGGCTTACCTACACCGTACCTATGAAACCTGAAGCAGCTGTTGGTGACAGTGGTGGGGGATTTGTTTGGTTTGCTTTAGAGTTATCTGGAGCTGTTCTGCTGAAGGTCCGTGACTTTCTTCGATAGATGTGACAGGTCTCTCCCACATTGTCCCATCACTCTGGTGATGGTGCGTTTTGCAATGATAAGCACTGAGAAGATAATCACAGGCCTAACAATTAAGTCTGATGGGCTTCAGAAGCTCGCCTGTTTTCCTGCCTTACTTTATTTTCTGAAGATCTGACTTTCATTCAGGTAGTTTAGTGATGAGTTGTTCACAGTGCTTATTGAGATTTCAGGATTGCTGGGGAGACTTCTATCTGCGTTTGCTTGGGAGTAAAATGGCAGTGAGAGATGAAGATGAGGAAGAAGTTCCTGTTCATTTGAGGTGGTCACTTCAGATGTCCAGCGATGTTCTGTAGGAAATTAGAAAGCTCCCAGACCTTCCTTTCTTCATTAGATGCGGTTGCAATTAGAAGCTCTTCTGAAATGCTGTTTTCTCCGTCAGGGTGTTGAGGAAGAGCAAATTCATCAAGTCCAATTACTTTTCTCATGTGATAACAGACCTTACTGTTTTTGTATCATCAGTTCTCTGATCTTTACTAGCTAAAAATCATCAGCTTACTTGCAGGCTTCTCAGATTCAGTATGCAAGAGCATACTAAGCCACCAAAGTGTGCCAAGGAGGAACAGGTGTCTGCAGCTGCAGTTGTCTGCTGGTGTCAGTGCTTCACATTTGTGCTACTGCTTATCTTCCTCAGATCTCAGATGCCTCGGTGGAATACCCCTGCTCCTGTACAAGGATCTGAGTTTGTGCCTTCTTTCGTAATTTCAGAAATCTGCAGGAATGGCAATTAATTGTGCCAGCAAGCTCTTTATAGAAGATGGCAAACTTCTAAGATTGCAGACTGGCTATTTTTTTTCTGAGCATGCCAAGGCAGCACTCTGCATTGGCACGCTATGAGCTGCAGATATACTTGTATTACAAAATATTTCAAAAAGTTATCTTTTTAGATTGTTCAGAACCACAACAACAACAACGAAATGAAAGAAAATGCTTTCTAGCAAGGAAGAATAACCTATTGCTTAAAGCACCTCTTAACGTGCTGTAGCCCTGTTTTGGGGTAAGTAGATGCTGTGTGAAGGAGAAGGCACTCCAGGAGCAGCCTGACATGTGAACGTTTGTAGCCCCTGTCACACCCCAGCTGGGGCTCCTGATTGGCAGACATTCAACATATTTGAGGTTTGCTATCTGTGGCACCAGGCTGAGCTGCCTGAAAAGTAATCTTTTGCTTAATATTGATGGTTTTATCATTATCAAAATACAGATTAAACGTCCTGGTGCGGGAATCTCTTTTGAGAGAGAAGTGTCTCCTTTATCTTGGAATAAACATAACTCAGTTCTGGAGAAATGCTCCTGCTGGCAGATGATTGCTAAAATGAAAGATGGAGCTTCTGTTTGTCCTAGCCTTTGCCTTGCAAAAACTTCTCAAAAAAGTCAGAAGGAGGGGGTGATTTCTCACACACACACAAAAATAACAACAACATTGCAGCAACTGTCTGCAGGGTAGGATGAATTGTGCTCTGAAGTCGAACTCCTTCTGCTGTTAGCTCCTTTTTGAGCGACACTTTGACACTATAATATTGGGTTGCAAATTAGAATTGCAACACCCTGCTATTGGGCTAAGTGATGAAGCAGCACAATAACTGCTTGCTTGATCTTACCATACTTTCTTTAATGTGTATGTAAAAGATACCAGGAGCCTTTCCAGGCATCTGGCAGAGTATTTGACACCCTGAGATAGGGAACAGTGTGTGGTTAATGTGTTTATGTGTGACTTCCCAATATTTCAAATGGTGTGGGAACTACAGGGCAAAGTTTCAAGTTTCATAACAATCAGCTTTTGTTTATCATTGAAAACTTTTAAAAATACTAATTAAAGCAGTGGGCTGTAGCAGAGAATACAGTTCTTATGCTGCTGCTGTCACTGGAGTTTCATGAGTAATTGGACTTGACCTGTATGTCGTCTTTAATATTTCACTTGCTCCAGAATATTATTACTCACTTCCTTTAAGATGATAGCTCGGCTTTTTATGCAGCTAAACTTCTGTTTAACCTTGCTATGAGAGTATGACTGTAGGCTAGTTCAGACAGGTTAACGTTCATTTGGTAACCAGCCTGCTTAATCAGCCTGCCACAAATTAAATCTTTGGGAGTTCTAGCAGACAAGTGATAAAGTCATTCTGAATTATGTATAAAAATAAATGGGGTATCTCCAGTGCTTGTGGCAGTAAATGAAGTTTGAGGCTTATAATTGATTCTTGGGTTTTTCTAAAGGGGAATTGAAATGTAATTTACCTTAAGGTTTTTACAGTCTAATTAGGAGAGTGCTGTAGTTCTGAAGTGTAGAGCATAAGTCACCCATCCTCTGCCCCTCTGAAATAGTAGTAATTTTGAGTGAATCTAGAAAATCTTTTTCTGTCCTTTTATTTTTATTTTTTCTGAAGGACCCATTATCTAGAAGTGATATTTTGAAGGTGCAGCCAGAAGTGTCTTTCTATGAGTTACTGAGAATTGTACAGAATTAAATATTGTATCAGGTTCAGATTCTACAAAAAATAGGATTTGTTGCCAAAATGAATTAGCTATATTAATTTAAGAGCTATTTGCATCACAAGTGTTATCAAGACAGGGCTTTGGTGCTCATGAGAATCCCCTCTGGTCATCTGACCTGCTGGAGAGGGCTGGGGGCTTTCCAGAAGAAGAGGGCACCAGGCTGTGTACAGTGTCTGTCAGCAGTAAGCTAAAGTGATGTTTCTCCTGGCACTGATGGGCATCTGTTGTGTCACTGCTGACACAGTTTCACAAGTGTTACTGGTTTTGTGTTCATCTTTTGTATGAGAAACCTGGTTTCAGGTTTTGATTGTGTGTTTCAGTTAATCAAAAAGATGTTTTTTTTTCCCGGATGACCTAACTGGTTTTACTTCATTGCATCAGTGCTTGTCATAGTTTCAAGTTTGGCAGATGCTGTTCCCGACCAGTTTAAAACAAGGAAGTTACCAGTAATGGCTCAAAGTTGTGTTCTCATTTAGGGAAAAGTAACAATTCAAGACAGTTTTGAATTTGCTGTTTCATTTAGTTTGTTTTGAAACTTTATGGAGACATAAAAACTTTAAAACTATTTTGTTGTAAAACGTGCAAGTAGTTACTGTCAACTGTCCTGTTCCCTGTAAGTGCCTTCACCTGCTGGCCACGCTGCTGTTCCTGAAGATTGTATGTAGCTGATGTAAGCACAGCAACAAAACCCTACAAATCCTAAACCAAAACCCTATAAATCCTAATTTAGCAGCTTCAACTTGAGGTGAAAATAAGTGTTAGAGCTCCACACCCAGCAGAAGATACTGCAGTACGTTCACAATCACCGTACAATAATATTTGTTTCTTTCAGTATTGTTATGCAACCTTAACAACCTTAAAACCACCACGCACACAAAAAACCCGACTCTCTGTTGCGTCTATAGCTTTGATAAATGATTCTTGCTTTTCTTTGCAGATGACTCTGGCTGTATCAGGAGTGAATTTTCCTTGCCATCGACTTACGGTTGGAAGAAGATCTTCGCCTGTACAAACAAGGGAACAGTCAGAGGAGGTAAGAACATCTGCATTTAACAGGTACAGTCCAGGAAGAAGGTAGAGCTGAAGTAGATTATATCTGGATATGGGAAGTCAGTGGTTGATTTAATGTTCCTTTCTCACTCTTGTTCAGTTAAACCACCTGTAGTACCTTCAGATGGGGAAAAAAATAATGCTAACCTGAGATGAAATGCTCTCAGCTCTTCTCAACGTTTTGCATACAGTTCCAGCTCCTGAGTTAGAATACTGTGTTTTCTCACATAATGCTCTGTCAACCATATTTCTGGTGAAAATTAAATCTTATTTATAAAAAGCAGTCTGATAATGTTGTATAAAATAGTAAAATAAAATACAGTATATCAGGTGTTTCATAGAAATATGGAAGTATTTTTCAGTATTTGCATTTAATTTCTCTGGAAATGATGTCTGTAATAAATGTTGACGGTGGATTTTGATTTTTGTTTCTAAATAGCAATGCACTGATGTTCATATGGTTAGTGACAGTGATGGAGATGACTTTGAAGATGCTACAGAGTTTGGAGTTGATGATGGAGAAATGTTTGGGGTAGCATCGTCTGCCTTGAGGAAATCGCCAATGAGTAAGAGTTGAAAGTTAATTTATGATTAACTGGTAATTGTACAGCACTAGTGAATGCACAGAGGTGCAGTGAGTCTGCATGATAAGAAACAAACTGTTTTTTCAATAGGACCATTAGAATTGTGCAAGTCTCATGACTGATAGATGTTTTAAATGAAAATACTGGAAATGTGAATGGCGACAATGAGCTCATCTTCTCATGTAGGAAGTTTCTTCTCAACCTCATTCTTTCAGCTTGTTGCTGAAGGATGATGATTTAATTCTGATAAATGGTGACATTTAACCAAATGTACTGGTGGAAACCTAGATTGCCTTCCTTTGAACATTCTGCTGATTTTAGTTTTGGCATCTTATGGTGATAAATATTTTTGCTTAAATACATTTAATAGGTTTATCAGTGATTATTAATCCTTAGATTATGAAAAGGATTGAGCAGAAACAGGCATTTACTTCGTATATGCTATTCTGCATATACTCAATTTTTTTAGGCCTCCATTGGTGTTACTATAAATGTTTTTGATAGCAAATCTTTGACACTATAGTAACACATGGAAATTTTTAACATTATTTAACATTTTTAACATTATCTTTTCTAGAAAAGAATAAAGTCACTAGAAATGCCATGAGTCACAGCTTTCAAGTCAGTCCTTTCATTTTAACGTATTAAAGAAAGTCCAGAATGTTAACTCTGAACAAGTGATATATCACATTTCATTGGACCTGAGGATTTTACTGCTTGGAAAGGCTGTATATATTCATGAGAGTGTCTGGAAGTTCCATGTCTTTCCAGAGGTTCATAGTCTTTCATGAAATGCATATGGTCTCTTGGTAACCTCTTCAGTAAGCCATCAACATAAAAAATCCAGGAAGCAAAGTGAGTGTGCATATTAAAATGTTTCCGTAAGGTTGCATTCACTATTTTTTTTTTTAAGTGCCAGAAAATGCTGAAAATGAAGGAGATGCCTTATTACAATTTACAGCAGAGTTTTCTTCAAGGTAAACTTAACCTAATAATATTGTAATTCTCGTTACAAACGAAGTAAAAAATTTTTACATAATGAGAATGAAAATAAATGGTATGTAGATATTTTCTTATATAATCACAGACATTTGGGCATCCATATCTAATTTAATTTAAGCTTAACTTTGTCTGAACTGTTTCTGAAATAGCCTATTTCTTGGTCTAAGTTAGAGTGAAGGTTCTTGCCTTATTGAATTTGCCATCAATTAATATCATCAGTTAATTATGTAGATGTCCAGAAGGATAATAAAGAATCTGATTATGTATGCTTATTTCCTATGCAAAACCAAAAAGACTAAAGCTGGTCACTAATGAAGAGTATCTACAGTATTGCTATAGAAGTTTTCTCATTAATGAAATGGTTGTATAAATCATTGCTTTTAAAAACAAAAAGCTGCTATTTTAAAAAAACTTTATATCACTAAATCTTGAGTTGTTAAACAATAACTATTTAATTAAAAAAAATAGAGGTTGCAACATAATAGGCTACAAAGTAATGCAGTAGAAAGTAGGATAGAGCAATAGAAGTGCAGTACTTCGTCCCTCTAATGGTTTAGCCAATGTGTTATATTTGCAGAATATATGGAGGGGTGTAATATTGAAATTATTTTCATAACTTTTATTAATGGAAAATTATCTCTCGAATAGATACGGTGATTGCCATCCTGTTTATTTTATTGGATCATTAGAGGCTGCTTTTCAAGAAGCCTTCTATGGGAAAGCAAGAGATGTGAGTGTGTATTAAAATTACTTAATTTAGGTGAAAAATGGAGATCACTGCAGATGTTTTATCTTTATTTTAAGAAGGTAAACTATTTTGGAGTATCTTGTTTAGGTTGTGAAGAGTTATATACTTGATTGACCAAAATATTTACTTTGATTGTTGTTGAGATTGCACTGCATAACTCATGCTTTGTTATTGTCTGGGCTGTATTTTTACCAGAGTCCTTCAGTGATTGTGGTGATCAGTTACTGTGGGTGTGGGGTTTTCTCTCTCTTTTCTAATTCTCTGCCTTTTCCTTTTGGTGTCCTAGCCCCACGTAACACTGGCTGGGAATCTTTTATTTGACAAGTTCAACGTTGCATGTTGGTAACTCCTTTGAAGGATGGCTAGTGAAATTGTAAATTTAAAGAAAGGACTGTATTTCAAAAACCTTTCAGTTTCTTTTTTCTTTTCTACAGACTTTATCTGCCAAGTGAATTCCAGTGCTCAGGATTGGTTATTTAGGTTTTCTGTCCATCCAACCATCTCAAGTTTCTGTTATTCTATGCACAGTTGTAAAATCGGTATTTTAATAAAATTAGAATGGGAACAGTTTATTTAAGTTTTGGTGACCTGAATTTGCTCAGGAGAAACCCAAAGCCCTGCATAATCAATTGTAGATAAAGCTAAAACACAAACATGAAGGTTATGCTGTTTCAATTTATTTTTTGTTGTCCTGATAGATATTTAATTTTAAAATGGAGAATGTTTTGTCTTCCTGAGGTTATTCATGCTGGAAGGAGCAGCTATGTTGTGTTAGGGGATGTTACAATAAGCATGCCTTGTATAGCTTAAATTAACTCTAACTTGGAATGTTGTGGACACAATTTTCTCACACTCTAAATTTAGTGACTACTTTCACGTCAGTATATGGATTTTAGAGCATAAATGCACACATAATTATTCAGTGGCAAAGTATTGATTTACAGCTCACTAAATGTATAACTGATTAGGAACTTTCATAATATATTTTGTACCTACAAATCTGATATTAATGCAGTGCAGTAATTCAAGTACAAAATACTTCAAATAACACTTACATGGCATATCTGAAATTCACGTCCCCTCTTATTTCTAATATTTTTTTAATGTATTTGGACTAGATACTCATCAGAATAATGTAATACAATTAAGAAAGTGTTGTTTTCTCTACATAGTTTTTGCAAATATTGTCTGAAGTTTTAGAAGCCTTTAACCTCTCTCCCCAACAACCCTGTGAAATGTCATTGTTTTGATTGTAACATTCTGATTTAAAACAAAGATATGGGAAGGGATAAACACCATTTATTTTTACTAAGTTCTTCCTACTACAGAGAAGTATTTCCAGTACTGCCTTCTGGAATTCTTAAGTGAGGAAAGGGACATACATTATTTTATATTTTTACAGTCGCCTTTCATAAAATAATGGAACATTTATATCTGTATAAGAAAAAAAGCTTTAGAGGAACAGCAACCTGAATGTCTTGTCTTGTAGTTTATACTATGGAGGGCACTTAATTTTACCAGGGCAACAGATGAGCTTCAGGCACCAACATTCTTCACTTGAAGTGAGAAATTGAGTTCCAAGAGTAAATAAAAACAAGATTGAACGTTTAAATCCTCTGCTAGGCTTTTTGAACTTATATACTCATTAAATGTTTATTGGAGTGGTGGGATTACGAAGGATTTGGGTAGCTTCATCAACTGGTATATACTTAATCACTAAGTAAAACACTACATTTGATAGAGTGTTTCTCACGATGCCACACTCAATCCATCTTAATGAAAACCGCTTCAAACTGATTTAATTTGAGAGCACTTGGCAGTTAGAGTGCTCAGAGATCTCAGCCTTTTCGTGGCAAAATCTCCATGCTGATCGGAGCAGAAGGTGCACTCTATAGTTGAGGTGCAGTTAGACAGCAATCAGCAATTTCTTAACGTGCGTTGTGGATACTTTTTTCTCTCCAAAATACTCCATTAAGAGAAGTGAAAGGCTTTTTTTGGGAAACATTTTAGTTTGGGTTATTTTGACAATGGAATCCCCAGTTACCTCCTGCCCTCTGATAGTTCAGAGCACTGTGTGTTGATTTCTAAGGCTTATTTTGTACATGTAGCACAAAAAATGTTTTCATTATTGACTTTTTTTAACTCAGCCAGGAAGAGAGTCAAAGTTTTATTAAACTAAGAAGTTATTTCGTGAAATTCTTTCTCTACTTCTTGTGCCCATTTGGAAGAAACATTTCGCAGTCAGTTTATGAAAAACAAGCTTACTCTTGCTCAAATAGTGATGCCATCAGTAAAAGAAGCGAGAAGAGAAGCCTGGGACGAGATTTATAATGGAGAATTTTAAACAAGACATTTGTGGGAACTTTCTTTACAAGTGAAAGCAGTTTATGGGTGCCTTGTGTTCTAAAGCATCAGGAGTTTTATCTTAACTTAGAATGGTATTATTAATACAAGATCTTGATCTCACTCTTGAATCTCACTAAGCTATTTACTTGGGTTATCCTGAAGTATTTTCTTAATTGAATTTTGTTTACCTTTTCATTTTATATGTGGTTGCTACTCCTTTGAGAAAGGATAAAGATATCTGCTTTACCTTTTCAGAAGCTCTTATCTTTATATACCTCCGTCAGATCACCTCCTGCCCCTCGCTCAACCTTTCTGTCCACTGACTTTTAATAAATATGTGAAACATCTCTCTTAGCACAGATTGGTATTGTCACTTCAATATATACTCCCGCATACTGAAAATGAACCATGTTTTTCTTCTCTTTGAATTCTGTCTTCTCGGTTCAGTTTAGAGGCAGAAACATTCCTTTCACATATGAGTACTTAATTTCCTGAATACCTTGAAGAAAGTATGCTCTTTCTGTGATTTGGCATGTTCAAATAACATTGTTTTTTCCTTTCTATTTTTTCTTCTTCTATTTTATTTTGATTGTAGCTTGAATATTCCTTCATACAGAGTTTTCTGAAAGATGCCAGTCATTATTTCAGCTAATTAAGTGCATGATTACCACTAGGACCCTTGCAGAGGCCTCTCCTGAGGTCATTTATCTATGCTAAGGAAACATGGATTCTGCTCTTTAAATTCATCCATACTTTCCAATCTAGCTTTATGTGTTTGTTAGCAGTTCTATCCTTTCATCCTTAAGTTAATTCTGAACTTGAGGATAATTACAATTTAGACATTTTTGCTACAACATACCAGCTTTGTAAATTCATTGTGCCTACACACCCTTTATTCTGCTTCATTGTTCATATCAGAAAGGTCAGTGCTGGAATGGATGTCTCTTCGACACTCTCTGTACTTAATATTCAGCTTTACTGAAATTGTAGAGTGTGTAGAGTCCTCTTTCAAAGTTTCCAATTTGTAATTCTTATTTAAATTTAATTACTGCTTATTCTTTGCATTATGTAAGCTATCACTACAAGTTCAATTGATTGAAACAGATAGGACAGTATAATAGGATTAAATAGTTGGAACGTGAAAGTAGACTAAATCAGACCTGAAATAAAACACACCTTTACCTGGGAGAGTGGTTAGCCACTTGAGCAGCTGTCCCTGATTAATGTGGATTTTTCTTTACTGATGATTTTACTGAAAGATAGAAAATTGAATTCTGACCTTTTTTAGGGACGTCCTATGCCATGTATAATCTAAAAGACAAGATCAATAGTCTAGAGGGATCATCTCAGTCTTATTTATGAACATGTAGAGGCTCAGTTTAGCTCAGATTATCTTTTACAGCACTAAAAGCTGGCTTTAGCAGATTCTGTTCTGTTGTGTGTAATACAGAGACAAGACTTCCCATAAATAAATCTGTCTGCCTTGATCATTTCTCAAAGTGGAGTACGTTCTAAAATATATTGACTTGGCATTGCAGAAGGTTTATATTTTGCTTAGGTAAAAAACTGGCATTTGATAAAGTAGTTTTGCCCAAGAAAACTGATCATGTGATCTCCGAGATCACCTTGCATAGATGAACTATCTGTACATTTTTTAAAGGCTTTAGGATGTGCAGGTATGTCCATTATTTTACTACATGCAACCTGGAGGAAATACAAAGATCTTGATTTTGCAAGCCTACCAACATGAAGGAACATTCATGTCTCTAGCAGATGTTAAAAGAGAATGAGCATTTTTGTCTTGATCAGTAGTTGAAGTTGGAAATTTGAAATACATTTGAAATACATAAACATTCTATACTGTGCTTTTGCTGACCCTTATGACTGTATTGCTATTCTCATTCTAGTTCATATTCTTCTGAGATATCTGAAAGCCACTCAAGTTCCTAGGAACTAACTGAGAAACTTCAGTGTTCCATTATCCAGTGATGATCAAATCAGTCTCAGTCTCATGAAGATGGGTGTTTCTTTTTGCCTTGGTGAAGACGTTATTTCTTGTCCATCTACAGCCTGTGTTTCCTGCTAAGGTGCTAGGTGTTATTCCATCAGCAGATAATTCTAGTACATGACTGCTTGGTCTTCATCATCAGCATGCTCTGAAAAATAGATCTCTTGATGGCTTAACTCTTAAAGTGCATTTGGTACTTAAAATCTTCTCAGTATGCCATGCCTGAGGACTAACAGAAACTTTTCCCCAGGAGAAAAATTTTGTACTCTGTGTATAACTCACAAGTCCCTCTTTTTGTGAGAAATCCAATGCAGGGCAGACCGGTGCTGCATTAATAGGCTTCCTTCCTGGAAGTCAGGACTGTTCAGCAGTTCAGTAATCCAATCTCATTTGTACTGACTAACAAATTCCCTACATTAGTCATCTTAGAATCCTAGAATTTACTGTTCTTTTTTTTTTCTCTCAAAAGTCAACAAAAATCTCTTTGCAAATATTTATTACTGTAGGTTGAAAGGAAAAGCCTCCTTCCCCTTCCACAAAACAGTTCCAAGCCTTTTGCAATAGCACGTTTTCCAAGGACAAAATAGCTTTATTGAGATTTTTCAAAATGGTGTTTGTGGTGTTTCAGCGCTTCTTTTCCTCCTGCTCCCATTTTTCATTTGTCCTAGCACTGTGCCTGTGCCCAACCCTAACTTTTTGGACACGTTATCAGACACGAGTACAATCTTTATGTATGATGGAGTTTTGTCTTTGCCTGACAAAGTTTACTGATGTAACAAAAATTACATTCACTTGTAAAGCAGCTCAGTGTAAACATCCATTGTGTATGTGCCTGTTTTGTTTACTAAAATTTGTCCCTAAATCTTTAAGCCTAAAACTGTACATATTTTGAAACATTCAGTTGTATGGAATCTCATATTTAACAGTTTCATGGGGTTGTTTCTTTGGAACTAAAAGTGTTTCTCAAGAGCCTTTTTTTCTACCCGCTCCCCATGAAAAGAGGAGAGCAAAGCCATCCGCTTACCACAAAGCAGTGCCACCACAAAGGAAAGATTAAGGGTTTAGAGAGAGGTCAATATGGGTTTTTCTCTAACTAAACACTTTCCTAAAGTTTCCTTGTGGAAAAAATAATGAAGTCATCTCAGAGTTTTTAAAGAATTTTTATTTCTTTTTCACCGTCTGCATTCGCTTGTCTTCTCAGCATGGATGTTTAATCTTTCTAGGCTTTGTGAATTGGTCCAAATGAATAAGTGGTGAGCTGTCTCTCTAGGAGCTAGAGGCTTATTCTAAGGCCCTAATCACTGAGTAAACACATCTTTGCCCTCCCTCTCTTACAAGTGCTATATAATAGTCGAGATTCTAGCACAGTAACCTGGATATTGCAGGGATCGACGCTTTGAAATGCAGAATGGCTGATCCTCAGAAACAGACAGTGACTGATCTTCCCCTGCCTCTTTCTTCTTTTTAAATTAAATATCACCACAGAAATGCTGTTTTATTGCTTGATATTGAGCATTAGTGCCCTGGATTTTCAAGTTTAGTTTCAGTCAACATTGTTGGCTGCTCTTATATGGATCTCTGCATGTTGGGCTCATTAATACCCCTTCTTGGCACATGTGTACTTGGTTCTGAAGAACATTTAAATTAAATTAGACAAACATTAATGCAAATTACTAATCCGTTTCCCAAAGTCTAATGTTCAAATGTATTCTTCTTTTTATAAGTGGCCATTAGGTTTTATCCAAAGCAGTCCTTGAGGTTGTAGCCTTCAAGTTTTTTTTTAAATAGAAAATTTGTCTCAGAATTGCCTCCCGTGTTTTGCCACGTCAGTCTTAGTTATAAGAGGTTTGAGATGACCTTTAAATAAAAGTCTGAAAACACCATTTACTGTATGGTCTAAGCAAGTATTTTCGAGTAGGATTTTAAAATATGGTGGTGGATGTGAGTGAAACATTGTAATATTCTGAATGGTATTTGTGATTGATTTATTACCTCATATGGGATCACGATCCTTTACTAGCTTATAGTTTTCCTATATTTTTCTAAATTTGCATTCTTTACACACAGGCACTATTTCCAGAAAGTGTCCTGGGGACACTGCACAGCTGTATGCTGCTGCCAGTGAAGTTGAAATATTATTTGGTGGGATTTCAGAAAAACATGGCAAAGCTTCTCTGTTTTTGAGAAAGACAAATACCATCTTCAGCATCTAGTCTTTACTAACGTGGCAACTATGATGAGATATATCAGTACTCAGAAATGCAGAGTGGGATTCCCTCATTTGATCTGTTATCCATCTTTAGAGGTCATGGCTTGTGAGGAGTAGCTGTGATCCCTTGGTTTGTTCAGCCCAGAGAAGAGGATATTCTATGATTCTGTGGTTCTGATGCTGCTTCCTTTCCTTGTCCTGCATGTTTGCAGTGCTAGGACAGATGCCTTTTTCCTCAGCTCCACAAGAGGTGTAGCCAGCTGGATTGGTGTGAGGCCTTGTGACCATGCATCGACTTAGAAAGTATGTGAGAGGCTGATGTGTCTTAGGTGCCCCCACATCATGTGACTGGATGCCGAAACGTCCAGCATGCAGCATTACAGCCTTGGGACTGTGGACAGCTCTGCAGTTACTTCCTCAATTTCCTCTTTTGTTTGGCTACTGATGGGATGATAATAATGCACTGTCATTTTTTAAGGCTGTATATAATTGTGCTTGTTTAGAATCTTACACTCTGTGCTTGCTCAGGGAATTATTCCAGGTTATCTTTATTGGACAACAAGCCAAAGAAGTTCATACATTTTTTAAGCAAAGTCTTTTAATGAAATTTTTGGTTTTGTATTGAAATGTTATTTTCTGCGTTCAAAATATATATTATGGTACCTGAAATAAAGGTATTAGGAAGAGGGATGGACCACTTGCCTTGAAATCTATTGGTTTTTTTAGTGTGTGCACTTGGAGGTACTCAGCACCTTCAGTGAATGCCATTGGGTGCACTGAAGCACAAATCTGCAGCAGTAATTTTATTTTAGTAAGCAGTGAGGAAATTTTCTCAGTTCCATCTTTCCTCATGTCTTTTCAGAGAAAGCTTCTTGCTATCTACCTCCACCACGATGAAAGCGTACTAACCAACGTCTTCTGCTCACAAATGCTGTGTGCTGAATCTATTGTCTCATACCTGAGTCAGAACTTCATAACCTGGGCGTGGGACATGACAAAAGAGGCAAACAGAGCAAGGTAAGGCTCTTTGGGCTGTAAGTGGAGAAGCTTATCTCTGTGTCATCTCTGTGTATCAAAAACCTTGTTGCTTGGTATTTATTTGAATTAAAAACTTGTTTCTCCATAGCTGATCAATGAAGTTGTGCTGTCAGATGTCCACTGGGAATTGAACCTTCCTTGTTTTCATTACAAATTGACTTCCTGTCCCTGAATAGGAAATATAGTTCAATAGATCAGTTCCTTTTATTATTTCAGAATTTATTCTGCAAATATAGTACTGGAGCCATTTCTTCAATCCTCTGCATTGTAGTGTGGGTATATAATACACTCCTACTACACATACAGGACTGCTTTGGAACAACTGCTGTTAGTAATGAAAGTCTTACTTTATGAAAAAATAACATTAATTTGGTAAATAAGTATTAAAAACAGATTATAAAAAGAAATTCAAGCTTACAAATTATACATTTTTTTGAACTCCAAGTTGCTTCCAGAACATTCCATCGGTAGCATTTAGATGCTTGGTTAGGTTTTAATACAAACTGTAAATGAAAAACCGACCTGTATCTTAGGCCATCATTCTTGCTGTTGTGTAAAGGAGCTAAAAAACCCATAGATTTCACACTTCATTCTACTTCTTTTTCGGTGCTACCAACAAATTTTCATATCATATTGCATTTCTCTCCTTTAGATATCTGTCAGTTGATCATAAACTATTAAAATACCAATTTTATGACTACTTTTAGATAGTGTACCTGTCTGGTTTTCTGACTTGGATGCTATTTCATTGCCATTCACACCTTCACACAGATGACCACTTGGATAATACTTTGTGTATGTTATTGTATGATGATAATTATTCTATCACGTGAACTAAAGATGCAGCAGTCCTTTGGCCTGCAATAAAGATGAAATTTTGTACAGAATTCCACTGATTAATGAATAATTAACAGTGCATCTTTGTTTATTTTCCTTGTGACGTGCTAGAAATTCGCTATTGCTACATTGCATCCATGCATTCATGTTCTTAAATATGTAAATTATAGCTAATATTTCTTTACTTTAAGTTGACAAGGGAAACAGAACAATCTCCTTGTCCAACAGTATGCTTTTAAATGACACTTACTTACGTTTCATAGGAATTCCTCACTAGCTCTTCTGCATTTTGTCGTTGTACAAATCTGTGATTGTGTTCCTCATTTAACTTATTCTAGAGAACAGTTAAAGGTTGTTGGAAAAAAAAAGCAAACAGGAAAGAGAAAGAGAGGAAGAAGAAACATCCAGGGTCTTTCATGGGCCCAAATACATAGACGGGAAACTTGCTTAAGTCTTTTGGTATTGCCATTCATTGGCAGTAAGGAGCCTCCTCCTTTTCTTTTATCCCACAACTTGGTGTAGAAGGAAACACTATTTCTAAACCATCTGTAGTGGCTAAGTTCAGCTGACTACCCGCTGTTCTATTGTTTGGTTTTCTATTTAATTCACTAGTTTCTTTTATTTTACAATGACAAAAAATTGCAGTGTAGTTTCTTTTGAAAAACTGTGTTTGAGGGTTTTTTATGACTGACGATCAACAGCCATGTAATTGCTTTGTTGTGTTTTACTAAAGAAATCTATTAAGTAGCACAACTTTGATACACTAGTAATAAGAGTTTGCAGGTTACAGAGACACCTGTGGTGACCAAAGCGACAGAAGCTGCTTATTAGAAAGAGCCCGTACAGCTGTGTCCTATTAACTCCTTATGACACTTCTTAAAACACAAAATAAAGGGCTTGTTTAAGTCTTTATAGCCATTCTCAATGAACCCAGTCACCGACTGTGTAGTACGATAGGGTTTTTAAGCCTTCATTTTTTTGCCTTCTATTAACAACAACAAAGAAACTGTCATATTAACAGTGAGGTCAAAAAATACTGAGGGGTGAACAAGGCAGGCTGGCCTGAATTGGAATAATTTATCATTTGTGTGTAGTGTCACATCCTACTCCTGTGATTTCTTTAGAGGGAGCATGATGCTTCCATCCCTCTTTGGAAAGTGCCAATGCACTGTAGGCATTCCCATAAATAAATATGCAGTAGCTCTGTTTAATTGCTACACTTCGTTACGTGGCACAGTGGCAGTGGTCTCAGAGTGCTCTGTTCTGTTTCCCCAGAAATACAATTGCATGTACCTTTGTTTGAAGGGTAAGAAAACAAAAAGAGGAACTGGGTGTTTTTGGTGTTTTTTTGCAAATTAATGTATCCCCAAACCAACTTATTGGTGCTGTTAGAGTGGTATTAGTGTGTGTAAAGCCAAGCCAGGATGGGAAAGCAGGAGGGATTGGGTCAACTTTATTTGCACACATCCATATTGATACTTCAGTGTAAGTAGAAAGAGTCAGGTTTACAGTACTGTAGATGGACTTCCTTAGAAGTACTTATACTTCAGGTTTTTGAAACTCAAAAGGAAAGAGAGAAAACTACACGTATAACGTTTACTTTTGTCTTGTATTCAGTTCAGGTTGGGATGAACCTTGAGCTTAGCAGTCACTCTTTGGCTTGCCTCATGAAGATTTGCACCTGCACACATGCTTTTATGCTTGTACACATGGCATTTACATATACAGCTTATGCATGATATTAGGAGGTTTCCAAAGTACATAATGTTTGCCAAGCAAAGCAATGCCCAAACCATAAAACAGTGCCTCAAATGTCTGTAGCAGCTTTTCAGCTTTTGATATCTTTGCCCTTGGGTGCTGTATTTCAAGGTGTTGCCAACTTTTCCCACCTCTGATGACAGGTACTTGTTAGTTTTAATGTTCAAATGATAGTTTTTCATTTTCCTTAAGCTTAGGAAAGAGTTAATTGACCAAAGTGCTTCTCAGCAGCAGGTTGTCTTCACCTGCAATTTCCGTCATCAAGTAATTAGCCATATTCACAGCTGCTGACCCTTGATACTAAGCTACTGAATGATGCATGCCTGGATGAAGACCAGTTGACCATACTGCTGGAGCTCCCCAATCCTATTAGATCCTTCAGCAAATATATTGCAGGTGTGGGGTCTGACAGTGCTGGGCTCGGTGAGTTAATTTCTCACTGCCTCCTAATGAGTGGCCATAGATGCTTTTATATGTTGCTTGCAAAACTGTTGACTTGTTCTTGGGGTATCAAATCCTTAACAGTTTTCACAGAACGGTGTGAAAACCTTATCTAGTGCATTTTGTAATATTTTATTTAATTTACTATAATAGCAGTACAGTGTGAGTCCATAAAAACAGGTCAAAAGTCTAATTAATGTTTGAAAAATAAAGGCTCTCAAACACCAGGCGAGTTTGTTATTTTCTCTATGGTTTGTTTTGAGGAGGAAGAGGAAAGAAGGTGAGGAGGGAACCCTTCTGTTCCATGATTACATCCCACCCGCTCATTTTCTCCTTTTCTCCTTTGCTTTTGATTTTAGTGGCGGTCTTAACAGAATGTCAAGATCAATTTGCAGCATGGTTTAACTCAAGGTTTGCATTCTGCCAACAGCAATTGTCCTAACGAACAATGCCGTGTGTTCTTGTAACTTCAGAAGTGTTTAGAAGGCTCATGGCAAGGGCAGCATCTAATGACTTTATTAGTGTAGGGTTTCAAAATGGGCTCGGTAATTGTTCACATCTCTTTGTCATCTAGTCATAATTACTGCATTGTATTGTTCAGGGTTGCGCTTGTGAATAGTTTTCTAATAGCACTGAAATGAAGGAAAAAAAGGAAAAGGATAAAAGGTGATTGTCTCTTTAGATAGAGAACAAAACAGCCCGTATATAGATGATGGTTAAACTGTTTATTATATGCCCACTAGAAAAGGTAAACTATCCTTCTTTAAATATTTATATACTTCAAGGTGATTTCATGGTACTAATCTAAAAATGCCCAAATTTGGAAAACTAAAAGCCAGCATTGGATGCATTTTAATTTGATTGTGATTAGGAAGATATGGATGACTCCATAATATTCAGCTATAAATAGAACGTATTATTGCTATTTATTGATCAGGGTTTTTACTGTGTCACTTTATGAACTTGTGAGAATGCTTTAAGATCATCTGAAAAAACTCCTACAGTCCCAGAAATTAACCACGGATACTTTTGCAAGTGAATATTTTAAGTTCCCATTATAGAAACAAATCCTAAAGCAAGTTCTGTCCCACTGTACTCGTCACTGTACGTGGTGTGGGGCATTATACTTGTTGAACAGAGAATGGGAAGGAACCAACCTCTGTACTGTCCTGTGTTAAGAAGTGAAGGCAGAAGGACATGTAGACAAGGCAGGCCTGTTGGGCTGCCTTGAGATGGAGAGTGAACTCATTCCCAGGTGTGTTGAAACACAGGATTCCACAAATGCACCAGTGAAGTCTAATGCCAGTGGAATGGGGGCTCTAGAGAAACGGATCTGCATCTATAACGGTGTCTAAAACAGCCACCAGAAGTAATCATTCAGCTGGAGTTGGAGTTTGTACAAAATGCAGCTGAAAGGCATGGCTGAATCTCCATGGTACTGCAGAGTGCCTGGTGGGGACAAAGCTCTCTGCAGAAGTGTGGATGTCTGTCCTCCTTAGGTTAAGATGGTGATGCTTTGACCTCTCCAGTCTCCTCTTTGTTACTGCTCTGACTGTCAGCAGATGTCAGAGAGCTGCAGATAACAGTGTTTAGTCCATACCTGGCCGGAAGGCTCAAGTGTACTGTGTCATTCCTGACCCATGGCTGTCAGGTCTGATCTTTGGTGTGAGGGAGATTTCTCAGCATCTCTTCTTAACTAGTTCCAGTACTTGACTTTCACTGCCTTTAGGCAGTTCTCACTAATATTTAACCTGAGTTCATCTTACAGCGATCAATGACAATTAAATCTTGGTACATTCAGTAGTTGCTCTTTCTTTCTTTCTGAAAGAGATGCTCTTTCTTTCTTTCTGACTTAAAAAGTGCCACTGTGTTTTCCTACTTTTTTTCTATTTAGCAATTCAAAGCAATCCTGATTCTTTCATCATCTCCTCGTATCTCATCCTTTACAGACATTTATTACTGCAAGGTTTATGCGATCCTCCTGTGATTGGTCTACATCTTTACTGGTGTACTGTGCCTAAAATTGCTTTCTTGGCACCAAATACAGAGAGAGGATTATTTCATGTTGTGCAAATTATGCTTCTGATTATTCACCCCAAAGACTTCTTCACATCATGACTCTTCTTCTGTCTTTACTGCTTGGTTCTTACTCTGTTTTTGAGGAGTTCTGCTTAGAGAGTTTCAGTGGCTGTGTTGAATTGTAATTTACCAGGTTGTTTCTCTGATTTCTGAAGATTATTCTTGTACAGATGCAAGTGCATCCTTTGGTTTCCATTTTTAGCACAGCATCTGAGCAAGAGGTCCAGGTATATTTCATTTATACTTTGGTAATTTTTCCTGATGTCACTGATACCTGAAAGGATGAATTAATGAATTTCTAGCTAGACATATTTTAGACCGAACGGGGTTATAAGGTATTTACCTAATCTGTGTGAACTTGGCAGGATGAAATGAGATCTTCCACGCTGTAGGAAGAGTCAGATAATCCACTCATCTAGCCTTTATTCTTGCATAAAGAAAAAGTGGATAAAGTCATGTTTCTTACTTCTGAATCCCGGGATATTTCACTTGTGGATACTACAGAGAGTATCCACGTCATTCAGTCCAGGCTGCTTTGTAAATCTTTAGACCATACCTTGTGTCTGTTGCTTATCACCCTTTGTGTGGGTCAACAGCTACAACCTCCCCAGTGTGGGTGAGACATTAACTCTGTATCATAACGAGTGGATAGCAGACTTATTTAAAAATACCATTTCTGACCTCAACTTTTACTTTTTTTTTTTAATGTAAATACCTAATACAAAAATGTTATTTTTACATTAACATTTTAATGAGTTTTATATTAATTTTGCACAGTATATAATTATTATTAAAAATAATCAGGATCACTGCATGTTTAATATTCATCATTGTTTTCCTTATTCTCCAAAAAAGAAATCACAGCTTTTTCACAGCCATTTCTGGAGTTCTGAAGTTTCTATGAAGCAAGGTTAGCCTTGGGAAGTGCCTGCCTATAAATACAGCCCCCTTTTTCCACTCAGTATCATTCAAGTTGTGTGCTGAACATCAGTTCAGACTGAACAGGGAATAAACATTTTAGAAGTTACCATCATAGTAAAGAAGTCTTTCCTCATGTCCATATGGAACTTCGTGTTCCAGTTTGTGCCCTTGCCCTTTGTCCTGTCACTGGGCACCACCCAGAAGAGCCTGGCCCCATCCTTCTGACTCCCACCCAATAGGTATTTATACATCTCATGGAGATCAGAGGCTTCCCAGAGATCAAAAAGTCTCAAGGTCTGAGATAACACTGTGGACAACGAGCACTGTGGCCAAAGGTGGCCACTTCTATTCTTAAAAAGTAAAGCTGCACGTTCTCATAAACACCACGTTACTGCTAAACCCTGTGTTTGCAAAGCTCTGCACAGCATATCTGAGATCAGGATCTACTATAGACCATAGACTGGAGATGGAGCAAGCGTTCCCTTTGCTTTTGTTAAAAACTTCTTTCAGTGGATTTTTGAAGCTGTTATTTTTTATAATTGCTACTCTAGAAGCTTTTTAAAACTAATATTCAATTGCATTTGATGGTGTAAATATAATAGTGGGTGTATATTCCAGTATCATTTGTTGTATATTAAGCTGTTAGGAAATGATTTTGTCTGGGAAACTTTTGTACAATGTGTAACAAGCATGAGAGCCCTCCTGCAAGCTCCCACAAACTGTTCTGATCCTATTCACGTACTTCTGAAGGCAGTAAGTATTCGTACAGGGTAGATTTTTTGCTAGATATGAATGTGGGAGCAAGTAAAAAGGTCAGCAATTACAGTCAGGAAAGGCTGAAAGGAAAAAATAAATGACAGTATTAATTAAGTAGTTGCAAAATCTGTTAAAAGGCATTAGAAAAACAGAGTGATGATCATGAATGAGAGTTCAGTTCCTACCCATGCAGTGAACTGAAAGGAAGAGGTGTTATGAGACATAGAGACAGGTGGGTGTGTGCGAGTGGTTCCTGGAGCAGGATGTAGGCAGTGCAGGTGCTGGAGGCTGCTGGTGTTGTCTCTTCATTCAGCTTTACACCACCGAGCTACCCTCACGTTTCCTCCTGCTGTTACTGTGTTGTAGCTCAGCAGGCACGAGGAGTCCTGCTCCGTTCCAGTGAGCACCATCTGTCTTGGTAGTTCTGAATCACAAAGATGGAGGCAGGATGGACATCCACCAGTGGTGTTTATGGCTTTGAAGTATTTGCTGGCTGCCCCTGCTCATACAGTCGTAGATTCATGCACTGGCTTGAGCTGGAAGGGACCTTAATGCCCATCTCGTTCCCACCCTTGTGCTGTGGGCAGGGCTGCCACCCCCCAGCTCAGGCCGCCCTACAGTCCATCTGCAGTCACAGTTGTGCTCCAAAATGGAGTTGGAATGTTTTTTTTATACTTCAGCTGCCTTGGACAAGCCCAATGTTGTACTCAGGAGGCTTCTCATTTTTTAGAGATTTTATTAGAATTAATATATGTTGATTAAAAAAAATAGGTTTTTGAATCTTTTCAGTATCTTTTGAGAAGAAATGACTTAGAGTGCTTGACATTTTAATGCAGTTTGTCTTCTCAAATAGATTTGGCTTCTAATGCATGTGACAACAGGACTTTGCTCTTCAGTTAGAGCACACATTTCCGAGTAGTTGTTACCTAAAATATTATCATAAGGCATAAGAAAACACACGATTTAAGTTGCCTTTCATGAACGTAATTAAGAATTAATAAGCCTGTACCAGTGGCTAGTCCTCAGAATTTCCACTGTTTTGCCTTTTGTGACCCATGTTATTAAAAGTCCATTATTTTTACAGACTTTATTAAATTGGATCTTATTAAAGCATTCTATATTTGCATTTGGTCTTTCATAATTCATTATTATTATGACATTTACTTTTTACCATCAGATCTGAAAACATATCATAAGCTACCCTTTTCTCTTGAAAGAAATGCTAATTTCAAACAGTCCTCTAATGGAAGAGAAAAGCTTTATCAGTTTTTTCATTTATTCAAGATCGTGTTAAGAATACTAATGCTAGACTTCTGTATGCTAATATCCAAGAGCTTTTTTTGGCCAAAAGCTTAGAATTATTGTTTTTAGACCGCACTGCTAAGTATGTCACTGACAGGGCACTGGTACAAAAGAAAGACAATTTTGAAGCACCCTTTAATTCTCTGACTGACAAAAACATTTTCTTAAATTATGCTTTCATATGAAATTATACTCTTTTTATACTTCTTCGTGTTTTCTAGGTAATGTCTTAGTTCTTCTTTAGAAGTTTTTAACAATTCATTTAGCACGATCTTTCTTGGGTGGGGAATTGGTTTGAATGAGAGCTTGCAGAGCACTGCAACAGAAAATGGGATTTTCCATTGAATGAATCCTCATCTCTGCCAGTTACTGTTTCAGTGTAGGCAATCGTATTTGTAAATATTTTTATAACTTAATCATAAAAAGAGCTCTAGAATTGAACGCAGAAGCCTAGGTGTTAACCAGTAGCACTCAATTAAACTGATGAAGGGCGTAAGTGTTTTTTAAATAATAATTTCAAAAGTAACTCCCCTCTGATAACTGCTGTTTTTTCCCCCTGTAGGTTTCTGACCATGTGCACTAGACACTTCGGGAGTGTTGTAGCCCAAACAATTCGGACTCAGAAGACGGATCAGTTTCCGCTTTTCCTTATTATTATGGGAAAACGATCATCTAACGAAGTACTGAATGTAATACAAGGTACAGTTGTTGCTTTCTATTGCAAATAATTCTTAAGTGAGTACTGAACCTGTTTGAAGGCATCCTCCCTAACTGTTTCTTTTCTTAAGACATACGGAAGATGAATTTATCTCACCCAAGAAATGTGCAGTTCCTGCAGTGTCAGTAGCTATTAGTCATAAAGGCATTCTTTAGCATACAACTAGAGATTGAATTTACCATGACCGATGTAGTTAAGGTTTTTCTTTTTAAAAGTAGAAACCAAATCTCCCAAACCAGACGTTACTTTTAGTTTTCCAAGTGTAAATCCAGATAAATTCCTAGATTTCCAAAATACTTTCTCAGGGGTTCTCTGTGTTGTACCAGCATCATTTCAATCTGTGAACAGTTCCTTGTCCACGTGTGGACCTCAATTGCATGTAGTGTGATAATATTTGGTCACATTGCTTTCTCAGACCTGCCTGTGGGGTTGAGATCCCATTTGGGATCAGAACTTGAAGTTGCTAATAGAATTTCATATGAATGAAGCTCTCTGGTTTAACATGAGGAGCTCTCTCCAGCACTGCTGCTCTCCTGATTTCTGGCAGTGAGGTGACTCAGGCGTGGAATGCACTTCAGCTGCTGTTCTCAGTAACACTTCAAATTACAATCCATCCCAGGATGGGGATCTCCCATTTCTTCTTCCTGCACAAGGTTGTGTTCATGATGCAGTGTCTTTATTTATTTATTCTTCTTATCTAGCAGTTTTTATTCTAATATTTTTATTTTTCTGAGGAAATTCAGCCTGAGGAAATGCCACCTTTTACAGATAGTGTAACTGTTTCTTTCTGCATATAAGTCATTTTCTCAAGGAGTTTGCAGTGCTTGTTCATGTGGCCAAAGCTATTAATTTTGCATGGATTTTTGTCTCTTCAGTGCAAAATACAGCTCAACACTAACTTGTGGTATGCCCATCAATTATTAAAACTAATAATAATAATAATAAAATAATAACAAATAACCTAATAAATAGATTGTCTGTTTTTATAACTCCTCAGCATTGTTGAGCAACCTGAAGCACCTGTGTTATCCCACTTAAGGCAGTGGTGCTTACTGGCTTGAATTACTCAACTGTTTGAGAACATTGGTGGCTTAGAGCCATGAGATGATGTAGTTTTATATTAAAAAATGTTTCAAATTATTTAACTGCATTTGCTGTGTTTTAATTATGTATGTTTCACTAAAGTGAAAATCTATTACAACCTTAAATAAATTTATTCCTGGATTCGAATTCTGTCAAAACCCAACTGTTCTGTGCTTGTTATTTTCCCATGATTGGGACGTTGGTATCTTTTAACAATTTATGCTCAGATGAATGGTATTCTCTGAAGCCATGCGTGTTGTAGCACTCGGGATAAAATTTTCTGCTAAGGTAGCAAATGCTGGAAATGGGAACAATGAGGGCCTTTCAGGGCAGGGTGAGAAGGCACTGTTTGCAGAAGAGATACAGCAACGCAGAAACTTAAGTCCTAAAGGCATGTATTGAAATGCAGGCTGCCTAAGGTTGCTTTTGCTTTTTATTTTTTACTGAGGTTGGAAACGATGGGTACAGTTTTGTTCTCTTTCTTGGTGTTGTTGTGTCTGGTTAGGGTACTCCCTTTAAAATTTTGACATCATTATCTCTGTAAATGTAGCCCTTCATGGTGTCGTTCTGTCTGTGTCCAAAGACTGCTTAAGTTGGCAGATGCCAGTAGTTTGTTGTGAATTTCTCACAGAGGAAGTCATGGCTTTGAACTACAGTCTGGTCTTGAGACTAAGAGAAACCAAAGTCTGAGTGTATCTGGGTAGGGAGTTAAAGTGGTGTTTCAGACTTAGTGAAAACTGAAGACACGCTGCTAGGAAAAACGTGAGCAGGGTTGGGGTTAGGGTTGCCCTGGTTTTATTCAAGAATTCTAAGCCTGTAATAATCATGTCAAGGAGCCAGAGATATACCACTTTTCTCTAACAAGGATTAGAAGAAAAGTAAAGTAGTCTTATTACATGCAGAACTAAACCCAGTTCTTCAGACTTGAACCACTCGAAATTTTAGCTTATGGTCAACATTTGCTTGTAAAAACAATTTTGAATTTTCAATTAAAATAATTTTACTGAGATATCTGCATTTTCTACTGACTTTTTTTTTAACCAGCTATTTCTTACAGATTGATTATAAGGTGACTTTTTTATTTTTTAATAACTTTAATGCTGTGAATTTCAGTGGTCTTCCTTTGTTGCTAGGTAACACGACAGTGGACGAGCTAATGATGAGGCTGATGGCTGCAGTGGAGATCTTCAGTGCCCAGCAGCAGGAAGATATAAAGGATGAGGTGAGAGTTGCAAATTCTTGCAGATACCTTCTGTCTTCCACAAATCACCGGGGTTGCAAAAATAACTAATGTCTCTTTAGCGAATGAGGGTGGGTATGGCACATTTTAATGTGCCTCTTCAATACCTGAGATAAAAAGAATGTCTCTGTGTATGTAGTTAGGTCTCTCTTTCAAAAAGATAACCTCCTTCTTACTGGTTTACTGTTATTTTCATGTCTGTTTCCTTTTTCTGATTATTAGTCATGGGTAACTTTGCTTTTGCAGTGGAATTGTATGAGCTTAATATGCTCATACAAGGAAACAGCAATCAGGTTTTTTTTTCCAATGACCAGATTAAGCTGTAGGTAGAAAGGAAGAATAGATTTGTATGTCTAAAGTGTATTTGTTTAAAGGGAGATTTAAAAGCAATCTTGAAAACCTGAACTATGGCAGTACCAACTCACCATTCAGAACAAAGCAGAATGGGTAAGAGATGACTCATCTTTTCAAATACAGTGTTTCAGCTGCAAAGTAGACACAGTGAGGTGTACAACTGAGAGATGTTTATCTGTTACTCTGTACATTGAGAGTGATGTTTTGAAGTAAGGAAGTACTTAAGAATTTATAATAATTGATGTGTTGCCATTCAAGATTATTCTGGTCCTGTTGTATAGATACTGACTGACAATAATTTACTAAACATATTCTTCACATTTAAATCTTGTATCTTATAAGATGTACTGATTATGGTTATAATAATATGAAGGCAAAATATCTGCACAATATTTGTAGTTCATTTTTTCTTCTTTATTTATGCTACCTGTAATTCATTGGTAAAGAAAATTGACTTTGATTTTGCTGATAGGGAACACAACTTTTAATATGAGATTTACAACAAAAATCCAAGACGTGATATAACTGAATTTTATGCTGGGTATAGATTTATTTTTTTAGTGCTTGAATAGGAAGGTAAAATTCACATCACAGATGTGTTCAAAAAAAGACTCAGAACTGGAAACCACAAAAGCTGGCAGAAAGGAAGGAAACAGAAGGAAAAAAGGACAGACTAAGGCTGGGGTTTAAGAACAGGTAAGAGATAGGAGAAGGAAGTAGCAGTGAAGAGGGGTATAGAAACTGGAGTAGGATAGAAGGAGGAACAGGGGACCGGAACAATTGTCCAGAGCAGGGAAGATCAGTTTGGAGGAGAGAGAAAGCTGGAGTTCAAGTGAGATAGTTATAAACCCATCCTGGATGAAGCCCAAAAATGGGTTTGCAACTGAGAAGGATCTGGCCATGAGGGAGAAAAAGCTTAAAGAAAGAGAAAGCTAGTTAGCCTTGAGGCTGAGATTGCAGAACTGGAAACTGGTTTCTGCATCTTGAGTTGCTGGCAGCCCTTCCCTGGGTGACCAAGAACAGTGACAGCATGTAATGTGTGTTCCAGTGTGATGGGTACTTCTCTTTATAGAGAAGGACCTGGTGGACAGCAGGTTGGCCATGAGCCAGCAGTGTGTCCTTGTGGTCAAGAAGGCCAGTGCTACCCTTGGAGTGTATTAAAAAGAGTGTGGCCAGCAGGTCAAGGAAGGTGATCTTCCCCCTTTACTCCACCATGGTGAGGCTACGTTTGGAGTACTGTGTCCAGTTCTCGGCACTTAAGTTCAAGAAAGATAGGGAACTTCTAGAGAGAGTCCAGTGGAGGGCCACAAATGTGGCGAGGGGCTGGAGCATCTCCTGTGTGAGGAAAGATTGTGAGGACTGTTCAGGGTGGAGAACACTGAGGGGGGATTATAACAATGCTTACAAGTATCTAAAGGATGAGTCAAAAGGATGGAGTCAAATGCTTTTTGGTGGTGCCTAGTGACGTGACAAGGGACAATGGGTGCAAAAGAGAAGAAAGGAAGTTCCATTCAATCATGAGGAAAAGCTTCTTTACTTGGAGTGTGACCGAAACTGGAACAGACTGCCCAGAGAGGTGATGGAGTCTCCTTGTCTCTTCCTCTGGAGTAGGTCCCTTCCAACCTACAATTCTGTAAAGTCTAACTTTGTCTAAGTCTTCTGTGGTCTGTTTTTTTCACATTGCCTTTTGTTTTCTTGCCACTGAGAGACCATAAACATTCCTTTCCCAGTGAGAGGTTTAGTTTAGTTTTGTTTTATTTTGTGTTTCCTAATACACCTTGACATTCAGAAAACTAATGGAAAATTTCATAAACTTAAGGTGAGTAGATTTTCAGATACTGTGAGTTCTGTACACAAATAGAATATGTACTTATAACCTGGCATCTCATTACAAGCACGTGGGAAAGGTGATCTCAGAAACTTCTGCCTTTGTATCAGGAAATGTAAATATGAAAAATGGCTGTAATGGGTATTCTAGAGAAGGGAGAATTTGGCAAGCAGTCTGTAGTGGTGGAGGGGCTTTAACAAAAAAAAGAAAAGTATTTTTGTTGTTCGCTACATAACATGTAGCTTCCTTTAGGTCTTGTAGTTGACAACTTTCAGTATTGAAAGATCACCACCTTTTCTTTTTTTAAGGTCTTACTGCAGTTGGTGCATGTTTTTCCCAATTATGGCAATAGCAAACAGGATACAGAGTCCGGCTTCTGTTACTGTTTTCTTAATAGCAACAGTAAGTCATCGGAAAACCACAAGAAGATAAGCTGAGAATTCTTTTGTGCTTTAAAAAGAGAAGTCATCTGTATAGCTTTCCTGTAAACAGAAGTGTGTGTGAGAGAGAAATTGAACTGAAAACACTTTTAAACAACAGCATGTAAGCGTTAGTGAGTTTACACAGCTGAACTTCTCCATTTTGGATTTTTAACTTGCATGCCCATGGAAGCTTCAAACACAGCTCTTGCATAATTCTTATTAGCACAGTGTGTTTTGCAGTGCCCTCTGATGGCTGTTTCAGTACAGGATGACTGTAACAGGATGACAGCCTTCTCATGGTACAGGTGTGTGTTGTGATGCTGGTTGTAGCTGTTCAGGCATCACCTTGCAGTCAGCTTGGGGATCATCAAGGTATTGCAGGCTGGGTGCTCAGAGCACTGTCACCAACTTACCTCACCTCTGCAATGTGAGTCAATTTTGTTTCTGGGTGTGCTCGTATGGCTAGCTAAATACTGGGAGTTTCCATCCATGTATTAATAAAATTTACTGATTTAGCCTCATACCATTTTAATTAGGCAAAATGGGGCATTTCCACAGTGTCGTTCCATCATTTAACCAGTGACTGGATTTAAGGGTGTACCTACTATGTTTGGCTGAGCTGTTTCTTGTGTTGTCAAAATATACAGAGATGTGGATACGTAATTCAGCATGCTTGTCTTGAGGTGCAGGTGGTGCAAATGTAGGCATCTGTTCCCTCTTCCAAGCTTTTTTAAAGTGGGAGAAATCTGGCTTCCCTTCTTCTTGCTTTTCTCTCCAGGGCTTCTGGGCCAGTCACGTCCCCCTGGGCCTGTTGCTTGCTGTGTGACAGCTGTGTGGGCCAGATGACATTTCAGAAACCTCCTCCCTCTTGTGGGCTGCTCTGCTGATGTGCCAGTCACATGGTCGAGCTGACACGCTGTCTGCTTCTATAAGTTTGGTACTTAAATTGCCGTAGTAAAAAGCTGCAAATAATAACATAACCGACCAAGCACTGATGTTGTACTGCTGTGGCACTTCTGGTAAGAAGTGGCCAATAGATAATTAAATGGTAGAGTCAATGGCAACAACAGCAGCAAGGCCTTCTGGGCAAATACGGTCTCACCCTTGTCAGGTTGGTCAGGTCTAGGGGCTGCTGATCCAGCTGCATATGCAAAATTATTCTAATCAGTTAATGAATGCATTTAATATAAAGTAACAGTAGTTTACCAGCTCCCAGGGAAATAGTCCTATGAGTTTCAAGGCTCCTAGTGGTATAACAGGCTGCACAGATGATTTTATGCATCTAGTAAAAATACTCTCCTTTTCTAACCATGCCTACTCCTCTGGCCCACGCTACGAACGGTTATACATTAACTATTGTTTGGGCAGCAGGGTTGGGGATTTTTTCAAAGAGGAAATAAATGCCACTGAAGAGTTCCTTCTGTAAGTGAAGGAGGGTATCAAAGCAGAGAGCTGGCCTCTGCCAATGTTGATCAAGGTGTGAACTGATATTTATCAGGGATTGACTTTGAAAAGAATGCGTGGTATCAGTTCCTCTTAAGTGTCAGTACCTGCTGCTGGACTTTGACAAGAAAAATTATAATTGTAAAATATTGTACGCCCTGGAATGTCCATTTGCAAACATTCTGTTCGCTTGCTTGCTCTAATTTGATAGTTAAATAATCATCTCAGCGTTGCATGATGGGCCCACATGGATCCAAGTTAGTTCCTTTGTGAGATTAATGTGAAGAGATCTGTGATTAAATGCTGGCATTACAGTACAGCACACCTGTTCTGGGCTGATCCTAAGCATTTTTCTCTGTTGCCTGAGGAGGAGCCTTCTCAAAGGATTACAGTAACACTTTTTGACAAGCTTATACAGGGTGGAGTTTCCATGTAATGACAAGGCTCATTTGATGATGTCTCAGTAATGCATTCTTTTTATTTTTGCTGTCAGCATTTATTACTGTAAAAGCACTGACTGTTACACAGCTGGTCCAACTTGTCCATTTTTAAGTAACAGTAGGTCTCTCATCGTATTCATTTTTGTAGCTGTGCAGCACTAGCACTCCTGCTTTCAAATGGGACTTCGAGGTGGAATTTAAATACCTACAATTGCTTGAAAGATTTTATTTTAACAAATCCAAATAAATACTTCAGTTTGCTTTTAACTATGGCTGCTGACACACTCTGTAAAAGGGGTGTTTAAGAAATTTTAAACTGGAAAAGTGGATGTAAAGAGTCTCAATGAAGATAAGCTGTAGAAAAATGGAGTCAGAGTCTTTGCTATCTGATCTTAGATGACATCTCTTCTTCCAAGATGCTGCAGCGTGAGAAAAATGTATGTCTTTCCTAATTAATATCTGGATAGAGATATAAAAAATATGCGAATAGAAGAAAGCCACTCCAGGATAGCAACATACATCTTTTCAGCTTTTCACTACTACAGCTACTTGCAGAGATATGCTAGTGTGTCTGTCTCGGAGCTGTCTGTTCTAGGCAGGGATTTGCTGGCCACAAGTTATTTTTGTACCTTTGCAGTAAGGAGCTTCATATCACCATGTCTTCCATTTCTGCTTCCCTGCTGTTGAATATCAGAGATTTCCTTCTTTTTCATTTTTTTTCTGCAATGATGATATAGCAGTTCCAGCTTCCAGCACCTTTCTTCTTTCCTCTTTCAAAGTTGTATCTCACCGCCCCAAAGGAAACTCAGGAGGAGCAGCCCTCTTGGCTGATCTCCTAAACAGGGATCTGGTGGTCTTTCCCTGCTTCAGATCAGTTGCTTTTTTCCACTCCCTTCCTGCAGCTGTGTTCTCCAGTTAGAGGATGGCATGAATGCTTCCATCAACAGTGCAGGAGGACCTCTGCAATTTCTGACTAGGAATTAAAATATTGGAAATTAGGCATTTTAATATCCTTAATATTATTTGTCCCATCTAACAGTTTTGTGTATATCATGGTATGCAGTATTTGCACAACAGGAGGCTATGAGAATAAATATGCAAAATTCATTAAATTCCAAAGCACAAAAGGATAATGGTGATGACAGGCATCTAACAAAGATAGTGATATAACCCCTTGAAAATCCAATTAGCACATTTACTAATTATTGCTAGTTATAACTAATTAAACTACAGTAATCAAAATTTATTTGAATAGATTTTCCAACTTTGTATTTGTAATATGATAGCACCCCAAAGCTCCGGCGGTTGGATTCCTGTTGTGTGCAGTACCAGTACACCAGCAGGCAAAGTGCTGCCTTCAGGAGTTTACAGATCATTTTCAACTTGGACAAAACACGAAGTAGTGACAGTGGAAATGAAGAAAATGAAAGTATCTTTAGTTAAGATTGATTTTCAGCTGTGCGTGCTGATGGCTGCAGTCACTGGGTATTAGCTTTGCTTCTCTTAGTAATCCTCAGCTTTCCTTGCAAGACAGTCCAGATCTGTAGGCATCCAAAAACTGCCTGGATGACTTCTCACGGAAAGTAACTGCAGGTCTGCTTCTCTGAGGCTTTATCACTTGAGGTAAATTACAAAAATCACTGTCTGGAGTAGGGCTGATGCAAACAGACAGGATTCTGCCTCCCCACCTCTGGTTCTGCCACCAGAGACTTTCTTCTGCTTTGTTTCAGTCATCCCTGTATGGCTAATGCACTTTGTGTACACTTTTTTTTCCTATGTGTTACCCATCATGTATGTTTAAGTTACACAATGTGCAAGTCTGTCATCTCCAGTGAGTCAAATTAATGCTTTTATTAAACTGGTTTGTTTGGACAAAGGGGTGTTTCTCTTTAACGCTCCCGTGAATAGCCTAAAGCTCTTGCAGTTTTTAATTTCAGGAGTGGTTCAGTGAGATGAGACATCTTTCAGATGAACATTCAGCATTTGTGAATAAACTTTTTTTTTTTGTAACAGCCGTTTATTCACTGATGTTCTGATTAATGTCTTCTGCTCATGCTGATCTTCTCAAGTTGTTTTATCTGGCTTTACTTCACAATAAAACTCATCCTAAAATGCAATGGGGAATAAAGTGTAGTACCAGTCAGGTGCAAAACTAATACCTGGGGTTAAATCATTAAATCCTACCTACAGGCAACATCAGCAAAAAGCCCAGAACTTCCAAGGTAGTCATATCCAGCAAAATATCCCAACCAAAAAGCCAACTTTTCTTTTTTTGTCCTTGTGTATTTCTTCCCTGTACAGTCTGCAGGAGAAGGAGATGTTGCTGTCCTAAATGCAATCAGAAATCCAGCCTTTCCATCCTCCTGCGTCCGACAATGCTGGATGTTAAGGTGGTTAAGAGGTGACTTCATAAAATGAGTAGGGAATAATTATTGAAGAGTGCTATCCTGTATTTCTTCTTAACCTTAACTAAGTTCTTCTTAGTCTTGTTGCTGTGGACATTACTCAAGAATATTTTGTCTGGTCCATTTTAACCCTCTCATGAATATGTATTTACTGGGGTCTTTTTTGTTGTTGTTGTGATTTAACATCTCTAATGTGTATTATAACAGAGAAATTAATAGCTGAAGAGTATATTCTGTGGAAAAATTCACATTCTTTTCATTGACAGTACCTTACTGGTGCACTGTCAAAATGGGAAGGCAGAGACCTTTACTTCACCTTCTTTATAAATGCTTGGGTCATACGCTGTCATCTTAATGAGCACTCCCTTTGTTTTTGTGGTATCTTTGCCTGTAGAAATCTTTCAGTGCCTCAGTAATGTTTGACACTAATTGCTGAACAGTGTCTACTTGTGCAGTCTGCTTTCTTGAGGTAGAAGATACAGCCCTGTGCGCTGTAGTGTAATCCTCATATGGTTTCAATAACTGCTTCCTGTTTCCTTCCACCTCTGAGTGTAACCTGTGTTTCTGACGCAGGCAGTTCAAGTGAACCAGAAGACTTTGTCTGTTCACATCTTGATTTCTTGAAAGTGGAAGATGGCAATTTGTTCATTGCAAAAGTAATGTGGAAGTGCATTTATTGATGTTTAGTAGATGTTGCAATGTATGCAGGGTATAACAGCTGTGTCATGGTTTTGTTGACAAGCTGTCAGTAACCTCACATTTTGTTATTTTTAATTTTTAGTAGTATTGCTATTCTTTTTCTTTTTCTTTTTTTCTTCATGTGTTCTTTGTTAGTGCAATGAAAGATTCTTTGCAAAATAGTTGGATCTGCTTTTCCTGTCACCACTGTCATTTTTATTTTTCTGGCAAACTGGAGTCATCCTTACGCTTTGTTTGGTTTCTCTAGAAGTGAGTCTCTAAAATAAGAAACTGGGCCACAAAAAGAACTACGGCGTCTGATGCTTAAAATTTCTCCAAAGTGTAACTCTGAGAATACTATACATTTACCATGATCACCACAGTTAATGGTTGTTCCTGTACAGTGGGATTGGTGTCAACAAAACACAAAAGTCACACAGAACTGCCTTCCATGTGACTGATTACATCTGCTGCTCACCTATGGAAGCTGGAATTCCAGTACTGTTTGTTCTACCTGCAGATGTGTTTCAGTAAGAACAGTATTGTTTCCATGTGATGTACAGGCTGGTGGCACAGCCATTTACTTTTAGACGTGGCTCACATATTTTATGAGGACCAGGCAGTCATGCAAAGCAATTCTTTGCATTCCTGACATCTTTTTCATAATCCAGTTTTAGGACGATGATAACTATGATGAGTAGGGGGTAAACAAATATGTAGTTTTTAATGTCTGGAATTGATACTTGTTGAAGTGTTATACTTGAAATTTGGTTATGATGATGCGTGATGTTGCAAAACATGGAAGCTGAACAGGTTGTCACCAAAACAGTTCTTAACATTTTTTTTTAAATGCTTGTCCTCTGAAGATTGCCTCTCCTAGCCTTCTTTCAGTAAGTTCATTTGGGAAGATGGTTTTGCTTTCCACCGTTTGAAGAAAAAACATATGGTGTGCTTTACAGAAAGGACAAAACACTGTTGCAAGAATTCAGTCTACTCACGTTTTAGCTCTGCTGAACTGAAGCGATGGTTTCTCTATCTTCTGTGAAAGAAATGTAGGAGACACTGATTGCAGAATAATTTTGGGTCCTATTTCTATAAGGAAGAAGAGTTTCTTCTAAAAAGATCTTGTTACTTTCCAGATGGAGGGTGTGTACTTCTTCCTGCAATTTATCCTTTTCACCTATGGTTATGTGCAACTTCAGAACTTCTCACCCACTAGTGTGTTAAAGAGTTTCATTTGAGGACCATCTTGGCACGTCTGAGTAACCTGACAATAGCAGTTAACATACTCTCCTTCCATACAGAATTGAGTTTTTGCCAAATAGTGAAGTTTCTGGGAACAAATTGATTAAATTGATTGCAAAATGATTCCTTTATGTGGAACAATCCTTTCAGATGAATGGGGAGATTACCACAGTGCTTCAGAAAGGAGTGAGTTGTAGGTTTTCATTTCTGTGAAGCCGCAGTGTAAGTGCTGCGTTGCAGCTAACTCCGGGTGACAGCGCTGAGCCCACCAGCAATCCCACAACTAAATCTTACTGATTTTTATAGGAAACACTGCAGCCTCTGCAGGGCTCTGGGAGGATTATAGGATATAAGGAGAGTAAGCACAGAGCAGCACGCTCTGTCTCTGGCTGCAGCAGCAGAAGACAGAGCTATGGATTGTATACTTTGCTTTGTCAGATATCACCCCAGTGCAGTTATTCCAGCTTTCAGGGCTATCTGCTTTTTCATCTTCCACTGTATGGAGATGCCTTGCTTTGTCATTGGCATATTTTTCACCATCTCTTACTATTTGTGCTGTCTTTGCCAGTAAGATACTTCGCTAGGTTGGCTGGCATACTAACCTCATGTTTCTTGTCTGCCTCCATTTGTATGTTTGAGACACTTCAGGGCAGGGGTTGTTATTTTCCTATCATTGCATTCAGTACGAATTGAGGTCTCTGGGTGATTTTTAATAGCCATGACACTGGTCAGATCCTTTTGAGGGCATTTTTACTGAAGAAGATCCTGGGAGCAGACATCCTCTTGAAGGACGAACCATTGCCTGCTGTCCGTTGGAGCAGAAAGCAAGCTAAAATCCAGCCTTGTTCTCCAAACCACGTGGTGCCTTTCCATACTCCAAGGCAGACCAAGTGGTCAGCTGCATGACTGACATCCCTGTGAGATATCAGATGTTTTTTTATTATTATTAGGTCACGGAAGGTAGAAAACACTGGTGAACATAACTGTGTCACAGTTGTCAGTGTGCTGATAGTTTTTTCTTTTTCTTCTTCGCCAGGATGAACGTGAAGCCAGAGAAAATGTGAAAAGGGAACAGGATGAAGCGTACCGCATATCGCTCGAAGCTGACAGAGCAAAGGTGTGTACGTGGCAAAGCAGCAGTGTGAATGTTGGGGCATGAATCTCTTCACAAGTGGTGAAATCTCTGTGGAGAAGAGGATTCCCTCACTTCAGTTCTACTTTTAAAGATGAGACCTTTGCTGTTGGAGCCATAATTGCCTTAAGTGGTTATGAAATGTTCAGACAATTCAAAATAGAGATTTCAAAATGGATGTAAACAATCATATTAATGTGGTAAATTCTTGACAACAGAAGTTGAGATTATTTTCCATTAACAAGCTCATGAGAACGAGGAAGGTTTTATTCAGGTGGCTTTATATTATGCAAATATGTCAGACATCCATGCACCATTCCTGTTCCAACAGAACAGTTAAGAAGTTTCTTTGCTTTCATATAGCTTAATGGACACTGCTAAATGAAATGCTGGAAAGTGAAGTGAACACGTTGTGATTACTGTTTGTTTCTGCTTATTAGAGGGAAGCACAAGAGAGAGAAATGGCAGAGCAGTTTCGTTTGGAACAGATTCGGAAAGAACAGGAGGAAGAACGTGAGGTGGGATGTTTTACTTTTCTGAGCCACTTTCTGGATTCTAGACACTTCCAGAGGTTGCAGCTTTCATTCAGCACGCCTTGTAACTTGAAATTAAAGTGTACTTTTTTCTGTGAACCTCAAAATAATATTTTTATTAATTTCTTGTCATATATATGTGTAAAACAATATAGGCACGCACTGTGGGTGTAGATAATCATGTATGTGAAATATATTAGTGGCTTCCTCTTTTTTGTCTCCTGGCAAATGTATAATACAGTTTTAAAGAGAAGAAAATGGCTGTGTTACAGACATGTTTCTTCCCCTGAAACCCCCACCACATTTCAGTGACAAGGTGAAACAGACCAGTCATTAAAGTATTCTCAGCTGTTCTGTGATCTTGAAATAGGTGTCCTTACAGGACTGCTATGAAACACAGCTAGTTCATAGTTGAAAAGGACTTTGAAACCGTTGAATAAAATTTTCAATACACATAAATGTATTGACTGAAGTCAGAGTTGACGGAGTTGGCTTCTAGGCATCGAGGACTTTGTGAGGAATTTGCTAACGACTGCAGAGTTGTATCAGCATCCCAACTGAATATATATTTTCTGAGTATATTTTCAATATTATTGCAAATATAAAATATATTTTGAATATTTATTCATTTATATAGAATATCAGAGTTCCAGTGTTTTTTAGTGGAGCTTATGTAACTTTTTACTCTGTCTCCCATTGCTGATGGAGATTTGAAGTTCGGTGTTACATTCTCATTTAATTTTCCATTTAGTTTAAGTCCTTGGAACTCAGAGAATCCTGATAAATCACAGCTCTCCTCATCCCCCTGTCCCAGACTTAAATACACACTTGACATTTCAGTCTTTGTGTACTTTGCTGATGTTTGAAAAAATTGCATTACACAACTGAAAAGTTGGCTACCAATGCATCTATTATTCCCTGACACAAACCCAATAAACAGACTGTACAAGCAATGCATTTGCATATATATTTTGACCAAGATAATTGCATTAGAAAATCTGAACCACTTAAGCATTCAAAATCTTTTAAACAGTTCTGCACTGTAAATACTGGATTCAGTCAAAACTGTTGTATTCAGTTGTTTGGTAGAAGTACAGTCTGCTTCTCCTGTATTATCCTACAGTATCTGATGACTTTCTTAGCTCTCGTTGTTACCATAAGCCAAGAATTGAAAACAAAACACAGCTGGATGAGTAACGTACAGAACTGGACTGTGAGAATTTTGTCAAGAGTAATCAGAAGGCTGCTATTCTGTGAGGTTAATAGCAATTGGAAATAAATCAGTACTGAAGTAGTAACGGGCTACTGAGAAACCCATAACTGGATTCACATAATAAGCATGTTTTATTTATTTAAGTAATTTTGTATGCATTGAAACAGTAATTCACTCTGTTTTAGTATATCTGCTCCTGAACCTTTTCCAACACGTTGCCCTCCTGAAAACTGTTTTCTCACATAAAGCCTGCAAAACTAGTCCCTGTTATCAAAACAGATATGGCTTTCCCTGTTTCAGTGTAGGCTGCAGTAATGAAAATAATACAATCTGTTTGCTTAGTAGAACAAAAGGGATTTTAACAATAATGTTTACTAACACTCCCATTTTCAAGTATACAGATTACTTATACTGAATTGTTCTGCAACAATGTTTACTTACAGAAGTGCCTTTATGTTCAGTTCGTATATTTAAAATCAGACTGTCGGGCTGTTCACATACCGAACATCTTTTTATCAACAAAACTGAAATTGCTTGCTCGGATTCAAGAGTTATTAATGTGATTCATCTCATCATTGTTTTCTGACTTGATTTGCTGGTACAGAATATCCATTGTAAACTGCCATTTCACGTTGAAGCCTGGGAGACTGGTTACTTTGGGGAGCGACGCATTCTTTGCACAAAGAAAAGAGCTCTAATGAGCTACTGTTGTTTATTTTTCTATAATATAATTGATTGGGTTCCGTAAATAATGTAGCATCTGTTGTTATACTGTGTGGGGAAATGTCAAAACAGAAAGACAGTAAGCAGGTGGTTGAGTGTAGAGAGAGAGAAAATTAAAATAGATTCTATTTAAAATATAATCTCATAGTAGATGAGCAAAAATGAACTCAAGTTCTATGTATAAATATTTATACTGAGCTATAATTTGCTTAGAGATTCGTGTGTAAGAAGTAGACTATTTAAAGGCTTCATGATCTTGCTCTTGCCCAGTCCTTTCTCTTTAATGTAATAATCCTCCATCAGTTTCTGTTGCTGAATGACCTCGGGGATATTTTCAAAGGTGCAAATAGCAACTGTGTATCATGGAAGTTCCCTGAAAATCTGAGTGAATCAATGCCTGACTGCCTCTTCGTTTGGAGAGGTGTATTTTGAAGGAGGAATTATTACGCTGCTTTCTGTACTTGTTGAGATCCTCATTAACTGCTGCATTAAGCAAAGTGATAGCTAACAAGGCTGCCTTCTAAGTGTGATCTAAGAAACATCAGTATCTGTCCAAGAGGGCCAACAACACTTGGTACCCCTGGAAACACAGCCCACCTACTGCAGTAGTCTGCTACCAGGTATCCGGTGGTGTTTGATTGTCGGGATTTTGTTTTCTTATTTTAATTCTGATCAGAGTGTTAATGTAGGTCCTGGAGGCAGAGAACAAAGAATACAGACTTGATTCCTCCCCTTAAAATCTTAACCTCAGCAATATACACAGTGTCAGCAGGAAGATGTTTTTAGGTGCATGATGTGTCCTGGTCGTTACAGTGCTGGCTGGTTAAATGCATGTTCTTTCAGAAGATGTGCACATCTGCTCTTGGAATAATTTTCCTGCAAATAATAATAACTACTGTCTTAAAATCTTAACTCCCATGTCTGTCTGCCCAATTTTCCTCTTTGACTGTTCTGCCTTTTATATATACTACAGATATCTAATTCATCGTCGTGATATTTTTGATTATGTCTAGCAGTTTTGTAGCATATTGATAGAAGATCTCCTACTTACATTTCTTTTTATTCTGAACTGCCATCAAGTGTCTTGTCTTTGTGGTCTGTGCTACAAATGGTCAATTACTCTGTTTATGAGGAAGGCAGTTTGATAACAAGTGCATTTAAGGAAACACTTTTACTACCTTTAATTTATACCCGTTAAGGAAGCAATTGGCCACTTGACAATTACTCTCTTTCAAATTTTTCAAGGCTTTCTGCCAAATGATTAAATTACTTATCTCCTTCACGCCTTAACAGTAGACCTAATAAAATGTGTTGTAAAGAAGGATTTATTTTTATTAGTTGTCTGGTGGGCTGTTATTAGGGACTGAGTAGAAATGTTTTTGTCATTGAGATATAAAGCTAAATTGTGGCTCTGGAGCACTATGGTACATCCTGAAATTCTGTAAGGCATAAACAAAAAAAGCTGTCTATCCTTTTCCTCTGTTGTTAATATTGCAACCCAAATGGTTATTTCTCCTCAGGCTATCAGGCTTTCTCTTGAGCAGTCTTTGCCTCCAGAACCAAAAGAGGAAAGCACTGAGTCAGTCAGCAAATTGCGTATTCGGACACCCAGCGGAGAATTCTTTGAGCGACGTTTCCTGGCCAGCAGCAAGCTGCAGGTTGTCTTTGATTTTGTGGCTTCCAAGGGATATCCCTGGGAGGAATACAAGCTTCTGGGCACCTTTCCGAGGAGAGATGTGAGTAAATATACCTTCCAGGAATAATACTACTGCTTCTGAGTTGTACATGTTTAGATGACCTGTGTGTTATAGAAGATAAAAGATATGCATGTGTAAGTTAGAGTGCTGCCAAGCTCCGTGACTGTGAGCAAACCAGATGCTGTCATGTTACATACAAAATTGCATTGCAAAATCTGTTTCCACTAACAGGTAAAAAACGTTCAGTTTGTGAAACAAACAAGTTGTGGCTCACATTTAGTGAAAACTGTCTGTGAACTCTGACTGTGAGCCAGCATCTCCCGCTTCCTGTTTCGAAGAAAACAGCATCAGTGTTGCTATGCTACTTAAGTCTGTTACAGGCTGCTCTTTCTGGTCATTTTATTTTTTGCCATTTTGTTGCAATTCTACATCATGAGCAGGAGGAAGGCTCAGTGGCAGATAAGAAGTGGCTTTGAGCTAATCGGTGATGAATTATTCATCCCCCTGTTATATCACACTACTGAGTAATCATTTATGCTTCCTACCTCCACATTCTGATGGTGTACTTGCTTGGGACTGATTTTCAGTGTCAACACTGCATACTGCTTACAAAAGCAAATCCAGTTCTGTTGATTTATCAGTGGATATTTATGTGCTGGTTACTCCATTTCCCTCAAGAAATGCCTATGTGTTGATTGCTCTACTACAATTTAACTTTCACTTTTTATCTGGTCATTCATTACCTTACAGCAAAGGTATAAGTCAGTGGTCCGAACTGTGCAGTAATAACAGGAGGTGCTGCATAAAAGGTGAAGGTAACGGGTGATGCAGAGCTGGCTGCAAACTGAGCCAAGCAGTGATGGGTGAAATACAGCAGATTCTGGCCATGCTACCTCCAGTATTGCAAATGAGTTGGGGCAGCTCTGGGCTGGGGGAATCTCCAGGTGACTGCTTAAGCCATTTTTCATCAAAGGAACTCAATATTGGAGTTGCTTTTCCATTTTCTTTCTCATCACTGCCTGTGGAGGAAGTTCACTAGGTAGGAATAGGACTCTGACTGGCATGGTGACAGTACTATATTGTAACACCAACCTATTGCTTTGCCATCCTATTTGTAAGTTGCTTCAAGTAATACAAGTACTCCTAAAGGAGAAGAAAATAATGTCGTTAATAGGCAAAGACCTTGAGAGTGGATGTGATTTCTGAAGATTTTCGGCACAGCTCTGTAAACAAGATTGTAGTATTGCAGCTTTTCTTCCACCAAGTCTTATATCGAGAATCTTAGTCAGTCAGACTGAGAAGAAGCACTTAAGGAATGCCATTAATCACTAATTAACTTTTCTCCTTAAGCATGTGGTATCATTTCCAGTGGAACCAAAGACTAGAAGTCAGCTGTGTTTCCAGTGTTATAGATCATTCAGGTTACTCAACAGAAGTAAAAGAATCTTTTACAGTTCAAACAATGTCCTTGTGTATTTAAAATATTCTGCAAGTTGCAGCTCTCTGCTTGTAATACATTTGTCTCTGTACAAATTTATTTTTACAAAAACCTATAAATACATTACTCTTTTTTATTTATTTATATTCCAGGTTTGAAACCTCACTGTCTAGAATGGCTTTATCTGTATATAATCACATCTCTGTCACTATTAATTGATTGGATGACTCAAATGAGAATGATCAAAAAAGAATGGAAAAGAAAATAGGCCACTAATTTCAAATGGGATGGTACTTTCAGTAAATTTGTGAAACTACAAGGGAGAAAACACTGAGGCAGAAAAAGAGAATTTTATGGCAGGCTCCAGAGCTGTTGGTCTGTTGCAAGACCCTGTCATCTTTTTGCTATGATTCCAACTTAATAGTGCCATGTCTGAGGAGTCACATAAATGATTCACGCTGATTTGACTCAGTGGCAGTGTATGAATCTGGTTGCCATTATGACCACCAGAACTAACAGGCAGAAAGTAATCCCCAGGGGATTTCTAACTATAAATGACATCTGCCATGTTCCACAGACTTGGAAAGCTGGAATTGTTTTAGTCCACAAAGAGAAGAGCTTTGTTTGTTTATTAAAAAAAAAAGAAGAAAGAAAGAAAAAAGATGAATGCACTGAAAGCATGCTAACTGCATTGGTTACCTTAGGCTTTGTGACATACAGCCTCTTAAAAGTGCCACGTAAGTTGATAAGATCCTTCTGCTGTGTGTGTCACAGACATCCATTGAAGTCTGTGGAAAAAAATAAAGAGTACTCGCAGTACTTGTGCTCAAGAAAAAAAAGATTATGTTTAAATTGTCTCTCTATTTGAACTGTAACATTGTTGGAAGAAAAGAAATCTTTTTGAAGTTATCGGAATTACTTTGTGGAACTTTCTCTGCAGTTAGATGAAAACATTTATTTTCAAGTTGATAATTTTTCTTCTATCTATATTACAGTAACATACACACTCCCAGAAGCATTTCACTTATCTAAACGAAGAGGTTATCTTCAATCAAATCAGCATTTTCTTGTGGGAAACTTGTCAGAAGAATTTTAACTGTTTTTCAAAATGTGCTTCTCAAAGCCTTCAGTCCTGATACAGTGTTGTTGAAGTATTTTTACTTCTTTGGTAAATACAAATTCATTAGATCTTAGTTCTATGTTCCAGTTGCTTACACAGATATCCTTAGCTAACTTGAAGTTGGTATCATAACCCTACTGTAAATACAAACTTCTACACATGAGTAAATACACAGATTAACCTTTTCTAGACACTACTTGTAGTTTTTAAAGCAGCAGTGACATTCCAAAGCATTTAAGCACATGCAGCAACTTGTTATTGAGTCTTTGTCACTGACTGTATTGTTCTTTCCACTGGCACTGAAATTAGATATTAACCACCTCCTTTCTCAGTACCTTAACGAAGACAGAACTGCATACCATACCAACAAGGTATTCCACACTAGTGAACTGTGCCAGCAGGTAATTGGTACCTCTACATTTAAAAATGTTTGGCAAGAACATCTTTGTGAGTAAAAAGCAGTATTACAAGTTCTCTGCCTTATTCTGAAATGCACCTGCAAAGGCTTTGTGGAAGTTAATGAATATGCTATTTAAATTTATGTGCTGATTTTAGAATTATAGTTTTTTTTCATTCCAGCAGTCACTCTAATCTTCAAAATGCATTCAGCTATAACAAAAAAGAGCTTACACTGAGCATATTAGCATCCTCAGTCAACTTTCTTTTTTGATAGTTCTATCAAGTCCCTTTCTCTCAAAAACCTTTCCAGACGTTAATTTCATCAGTCATCTCAGCCTGCTTTCTGCAGGATCTGTCTTCTCCCAGCACTCTGTAGACCTTCTGAATGACTGATTCCTTGCTTCCTTCACTGGAGATCTGCAGAAGTGTTCCTGGAAGTCTTTAATGTCTTGTGGACTGGGCATCTTGATCTGTATTAAAGGCTGAAATGTACCATATCTAGTTGAAGCTATACTTAAAATGTGCAGAACAAATTCACCCAAACTAGTGCTACAAGGATTAGCGGTACGTTTGTGGAAGTTTTGTGATTTGCATCAGAAGGTGAGATCCTGGCATGCTCTCTCAAGTCCCTCTCATTTGCAAATGAAGACTGAGCTTAGTAATTTCATCTGAAAAATCGAAACTACAGCCTACAAATGCTTGAAGTGGAGCATTAGTTATGTATTTGAGAGAACACGTTTTACAGACTGCATTAGAGACTTAAGCTTTTTATTTACTGTATCTGGAAGCCCTGGTAAGCCAAGATTCTACAGTATTTCACGTTTTGTTTTTCTGAGACAGAGCTTAGGATCAGGTGCCAGTTAAGTCACTTAAGGTTATTTAAATGCATTTAAAATGTTGCTTAATAATTCAGAACCAGTTTGCTCTGTTTAGAGTATTAAGATTTTTTAAATCCTTTTAATTAAGCAATTTCAACAGCAGTTTGAATAAACAGAAACAAAAATCTGCGTCCCTTGAAAGCATAGAAAATGAATTTCACTCAAATCACATGTTAATTTAAATTAGGTACAATCAGTTTCAGTAAATTCAGTGCCAAACCACTCTTAATGATGTATAGAAATAGAGAGTAAGATAAAACCAAATACAACTGTTCATTTCAGTGTTCTGATGGGAGTAATCCTCTTTGATTCCCATGGTGAAAATAACACAACAGGATAGTAAGTTAAGCTTCAGTGCTCAGCAGTCATCCGAACAGGTGACCATCCTCTGATATTCTCAGGAGGGTAAAGTTATGATCCCTGTACGACTGTGCTAGGTGGTTTAGCAATTTTGTGTGTTTCAGTGTGTTCTAGAATCCGTTCTTTGTATGAATTGTTCTGCACTGCACACAGTGCAAACTAATTCCTTCTAATAATCTGCTTTTAAACTCGTTAGATGGTGTTTAAACTCATTAAACAGTTCATGAAAAAGATGTATGTCCAGGACCACTTCTCAATTTTAACATCATCTTGATAGAAAGAATGAAGAAATATTTATGTGGAGAAAGGACTCACACAGTATTGTGGTTACACCTAATAGCAGTTCTAGTATTTAGTCATTCACATAAACTGGGAAAGAAATCTAAACGAGGAGGAATTTGGAGGAATAAAATGTAAAATTATTCGTGTAATTTAAGCAGTAATATTAATTATATTTCCTACCATATTAATTAAGGCCTATCTGTTTTCATTCACAGTAATCTAGAGTTATTCAGGGCAGTTTACCTGATGTTGGCATATAGTTACCAACTATGATCTAATTTGCAGGAGGCCACAGGCGCTTCCAAAGTTAGACATCCCCTCCACCTGGCAGTTAAAACTGTCATTATGTCAGTACTACCTGCCCTTGCCTTTTCTCTCTTTGAGGATATATTATTTTATTTATTCAAGCAATTATGTTTAGTTTAGTTTAGACACTGAGAATTTGTCTAAGTAAATTGGCCGTACCAGGCTAGCATACCCCCATGCCTCTTCTGAGGGCATGATTTCTGGTCTTTCTTCCTGTTGACTGTTAGCAGTGAAATGGTTGGACTGATCACTTCTGAATTCTGGAGGATGGAAGCATGTAGACTTGCAACCAGAATCGCATGAACCAGCATGTGCAATCCTTGGGTTTTGTTCTTTGATAAGTTTGTTGCTCACACAGAGTAGTGCCACGTTCTGTTGGTCAGCACCTACAAAGGGTGTATGTGATATTCTTGTCCTGCTGAAGTTGATGGCAGTGCTTGTAGTTCTTGAAAGTATAAGAGTAGATGCTCCTTGAAATGCAAAGTCCATTTTTGTGCAAATATAATTTTCATGTATGTAGTAAAAACATCTCTTAAGTATTATAGGAAAACTTTCCATGTTTTCTTCCAAGAATGAAAGACTTGATCAGCTTCTTTAGATGTAGTGTTTGCGTAACTGTGATAAAATCACTTCCTAGGTGGCGTCACAGAACGGAGATGTAGATGTAAGTTTACTCTAAAAATAATTGTATTCTATAGATGAATATAGTTAATATAGTTTCTGATCTCATATGACAACTCTCCCTGAATATGGGGAATGTTTAACTAATTTCAGTGAATAGGAGTGCATTTCAGATTAGCTGTTCTGCTTGAGACTCACTAAAGTAAGCATTCACCAGAGAACTGAATGCTCAGTGCTGTGTGTGAGCTCTTAGTTGAGTCATCCTCATTAGTTAACCCAGTGACTAATACCAGCCACGTGATTAATATATTCCATCCAAGCACATCCCTCTGACCAGGAGCGTTCTTTTATTCAGCACTGCACCTTTTCACAAAACATTTATTTCAGGGGAGACGTGTTATTGTTAACAGGAAGGTGCCTTAGTTAAGCTCCAGAACTTTGCTGTTGGATATGGCACTATGCAGCATAAACTAGTCTGAAGACATTTTTTACTTTTTCTCTGCAGAATTTACACGTAATGTCAATTTAGTGGTTTTATTCTCATCTTAGGAAGAAAATGTAATGATAAAATACCAATAAAGAGCCTTTTTAGTACTATGATACTAAGAATGCTGTGTCTGCTTACCAGAAATTTAATGATCTCCTGCTGTTTTGGTAATTGCATAAGTAATACATCAGACTAAATCACCAAAGCAGTCTTAGGCGCGCGTTTCATTCTATTTACCTATCTACCAATCACAATGTTATACTGTAGATATCATTGTGCTATCTGAACATCTTAATCCTTTGAACTTGATAAAAATCCTTTTGGATTGTTTTTCCATGCAGTTATAATTAAGTGTGTATGAATCCAGTCATGGATCGCTCTCACATGAGTGACTGCATTCCCATCCGTTCCCCTTCGGGACCTACGAATGCAAAGCAAAGTTCCTGCAGTGCATTTGAGGCACTAAATGCATTTATATATTTGCAGACTTTGAGAAGACGCAGCTTTCTTTCAGCACATCATCAATATCTGCTGTGACAGCTACAGTATTTCTGGGGCTAGGATCTCTCATCTCTGTAGCTAGCACATTTTTTAAATAATTAAATACATGAGTAATGGTTAGTTTGGTATAAGCACGCTGGCAGCAATGCCCACAAGTAACAGACTGCTTTGCTCCTTGGCACAGCAGAAAGGACGCTCTGATCTGTAAATGCCACTATTTAAATCTTTTCTACACTCAGCAAGAAAACTGAAAGTAAATAGTGTGAAGGTGATGGAGCTTTATCTTTGTCAGGAAAAGAGGTGTTCCAGGCTATTCCATCAACTTTTTTTCTGAGAAATCACACAGAGAATTATTAAATAGATCACTGATTTCAGACCAAACAGAAGGAAGGGATGAAAACATAAAATCTGAGGAGAGCTTCCAGCATCTTCCTCTGCCCTAAAATCTGGAGTTCTGCGATTTGCTGACAGTGGGAGAGCTGCACTGTCGACTGTGTGCAGACAGCTCATCTGGCTCACACACCAACACTATCCTCGATTTTTTGCTCTCCGTGTATATAAGGCAACCTCTGTGATATTTTGATACTATCAACATCACCTTTTCTTCTGTGTGTGTGTAAGAATGATTAGTGTTTATGTTCTTTTAAGCTTTGTTCCTACTATCATGACATATGTTTCCCAATTAAAAAAATGTTCAGTAGGATCATGAATTCATAGTGTTGGACTTCTATAAAGCACCAACTAGTCCAGGCCTCACTACAGAAATACAGCGACGTCACGCATGGGTTTGTTATTTACACTGCCCTATCATTATGCTCAGTGTTTTTTAAAACCAAGAAGACAGTTGCTATTTCTTCTTAATTTACTGTCTAAAAAGACAAGTGATGCAATTAAGGTTTATATGTTTTCACTGATTATAATCTATGCAATAAATTGTCTTATGCCAGTTACGATCAGTTGCTGACAGTTTGCACTACACAGAGAGCATCTCAGCCAGCTGTACAGCTTTTCTGAGGCTGGAAAGCTTGCTCAAAGTACAGGACACAGCATCAGTATTCTGTTGTATCGGTATCTGTTGCTTTGCTCAGTAAATATACTTGTTAAATATGCTGAATCTAAAATAATGTTTTGAGAAAATCACTTGAGCAAAATAAGATGGAGTGGAATGTATCTACATTAAAGCTTTGTAGCTAGAATGAGACTAGAAATCTTTTACTAAGACATATTTTTTCCTTATTTGTGATGGCTTTCTTCAATTCAGATGTAAATTATCCTGAAGTTTATTCAACTAAACCAGATCTAATTGCATATATTTATGTGAAGTAACCCCACTTCTGTTTGTTGCACAAGTTGGACTCGTTATCTGTATCACCCGTGGATGTTCCAATATATGGGAAGAATTCACCGTATTTGTTTGTGTGTCATTCTGAAGATAGTTTTTTTAAACAGACCTGGTCCTTTACCAGGTGTGCCTTTAAGTAATTTCTATTGCATTTATACTTTAGGAGGATTAGGAAACAGAGTAAAAGCACTCTTTGTCCATTAGATTCATTAAATGTATTCATGCGTGTGTAAATGGTATAGAGGCTGTGCTACTCAGGAATCAGATCCTTGTCCTAGGGTGGAGAGAAAGGTGAAGGGTGTGATATTTACTGCTTGTGTAAGTGTCATAATAATTGTGTATTTGATTCTTTATTTTTAAACGACCTTCCTGGGCATTAAGCCATTTTTTTTGTCTTTATCTTTTCCCTGCAGAGTTGGGAAGGGTAAGGAACCACACCTTTGAAATTGTAAAAGTACATCTGTGCAGGATGTGAGCGTGCAATAGAGTGGACAGGTCTGCAAAGGGGAAGACAGAAATAATACTAAAGTGATCCGAGAAGGAACAAAATGTTGTATAAGTTTATACCAGTGATATTTTTCACCATTGGGCCATTAAAAAAAACACACAAACAAGGAATTTGTTCAAAATAAAGCCTGAGCAGCACTACATTCTTACAAGAGAAGTACAGAAATCAGCACAGCTTTCCTGTGGTGGTTCTGCATAGTCAGGTGTCGGTCAAACTTCAGAGCGCTGCAGAAATACTTCACGAATTTGTGCTTAGTTGAAATAATTACCACTGAATTCATCTAAACAAATAACCTGTTGCAAAAATACATTTCCTATGCACCAATCCAGCACAGGTTATATTAATTGGAATTAAAAGATTAAATCTTAGCTCTAGTGCATCAAAACATAAGGCCCTGTAAATCTGTATCCACAGATGGAAGAAAAATGCTATTTTACCAGTGTACTTTGAAACACTTCATAGCTCCATGGCAAGATACAACACTGACTGAAATAAGGTCCTGTTACTGCTCTTTGGGCACCTTGATAGGAAACCTTCCCCTGAAGAGTGTCAGTTCATGTAGAAAGTCATTTGCCTAAAGTTACGGCTCTTCTTTAATCTCTATTATACATAATTCTTTGGCTTACTAAGTCTATTCAGAAATACTTCCAAAGCATTTTAGGTCTTATATTTCATATATTTACAAGAGAAACCATTTATTTTGGTAGGAGGTGGATTCGCTAATAAGGCTGCTATCCTTTGTAGTGAACATCATGTTTATAAACCACAAATAACAAAGTAGAAGCTGCAGAAGGGTTATGGTGTGATAATTAAGTACAATGACGACCTATATGAACAGAAAATGCCAAGGAGCTAAAACAAAGCAACAACAGCTTTGTTTGTTGACAGATGCATGAGCCATATTGTTAGTTAATTGGGTAATGGTGTAAACATTTGCAAACTCTGCTGTCCCTCAGTGAATTAAGCAGCACACTGAAATTATGGTGAAAATCTGCACAGTCCTTTTGCTGCGGGTGCTCCACAGTGCTTTTAAGTAACCTTCTAAGCTTAAGGACTTTGAGGAAAGAACATTATGTGTTGTTAAAATTTGAAGTACGTGGAGTTTGCAAACCTTAGGGTTAGATTAGGATATGAATCTTGAATTACAATAATAGTAATAATAAATAGAAATAAAAATAATAGTAGTGAATAATTATATATCATACGCTTACGGTCTGGAATGCTGTTTTCATTGCCTACATTTGCTTTTCATTGTTTTTTTTCATCAAACGTAGGGAAGATTTGTTTTTGTTCTCTCCTACTTTTTTCGTGCAGAAAGGAGTTGCAGGCTTTTAAAGTAGAGAGATTTAATTAGATAATGGCTTCAACTGAAAAGGAGAATTGCTTCTAACAAGTGCACAATAAAGTATGTGCAGTGAATTGCAGAGACTCCTGTTTACCTCCCATTCTGCGCTGCAGCGCAATGGACTGCAGTAGAATACTGAAGCATCAAAAAATGCAACAAGATACTTAATTAGCATACCTCTGTAATCACAAACTTAAATGCACTACTTTGGCTGTTTTTTACATAACAGATTTGCTTTCTAGGATATTAACCTTTCAATAATTTAAGCAGCACCTCTGCAGGAATGCATAATTGGACTGTAGATAATAGGAACCTAAAATTGACTCTGGTGTTTTTACAAATTATTTTTCTCTTCAGCCACTTAGCAATAGCTCACCACAGTACTGGAAGTGTAAGAAAATATGTCCCTGCTTCAGAAAACAAAATAAGATGATGCTTCTGTTATATATATGTGTCTATATGTATACGTATGTTTTAAATTCTGTTGCAGTCAGAAAGGTGAAACTAAGTTGATTTCAGTGGACCTAGAAAGTGATGTGCTCATTAAAGAGCTAATACTTTTAACAAGTATAGTTATCCAATAAAACAATGGAAATACAAAAGTATTTTAAATTTGTCTATTTTAATTGGGAAGGGAAAAGGCACAGTACTGTTTCTGTTAATTGGTAGCAGGATTGGTAAATGATGCATTTAAGAAAACTATTACATTTATAATTTCTCATATTAACTCATAATGTTTTGTTTGACTGAGGTTGAATTTTTTTCAAAGAATAACTTTAGAAAGTAGCTGCATGAAATGGTCACAGCTATAAACAAATCTAACTTCAGGAAAAATGTTCATGAGTATGGATTTGCATTAATAGCCATAGCATAAGATCAATAATCTCCCACTGGAATTCTGCTGTGCCCACCTGCATTGTGTATATACCTCTACATGTGTGACAAGAAGTCAAGACTCCAGTAAGCAATCCTGTAACACGAATGTACACATGTAACTGTGTAGATGTAAATCATATGCAGACACATTATACTTGCACATATATATGCATAATGTATATATACTGCAGTAGTTGGGCTGAGATGAAGTTCTGCCAGATGGTGAGCTGATGTAGCATCTCGCTCCCAGTGAAAGGAGGAAGGTCCTGCTCTCCCCCTTCTGCTTATGGTTTTTACCCCTTGCCTTGCACTGGATTTGGTGTTCAGTGGACTTGCATGTCAGTTCTACTTATTTCTCCACCATATTCTGGGAATTTATGCTGACAGCTTCCACTATCACTGACAGATTTCTCACAGCAAAAAATCTCGACTGCGAAGATAAGCAGTTCAAAATAGTTTACTTACGTTTATCTTTTCATTCTTGTCTTTACAGGTGACCCAGCTGGATCCAAATAAATCATTACTGGAGGTAAAACTGTATCCTCAAGAAACCCTTTTCCTAGAGGCAAAAGAGTAGATCAGACAAGATTGTAGGACTAATCATCTTTCAACAAGCCAGAGGCACAGCGTCGAGAGGAACACTTCCACCAACGCCATCTTGTACTATTGTCCAACCCAATGTCACACCTTTGCCTCTTGGAAGAATCCTGAAAATCTGAAATAACATAGCTACTTAAAGTTCCACATACATGAGTATATGTTCCAACCTCGTTTAAATGAGCAGAGGATAAAATTCTGCTTTGAACACTGAACATTATGACTATGTTGCTCACTTATCATCCAGCTTTTGTTATAATTAATGCACTGTTAAAATGTGAGTGATTGTTAAGTAGAATTTTTACTCCTCAAATTCCCCTTTTTCACCAAGAGATCTTGGACATTTCTGCCTGTACTTTTGACACTAGAATGCTGTATATTTGATATCTCGCTGAGCCAGTGCTCTCATATATGTGCATTTTATTTCTGTGTTTGAATTTCTACTTTGTCACCTAATTTAAAAAGGCAGAAAAAAAAAATAACAGGACATTCTCAGCCATGGAAATTTAACAGTATTATAGTAGAAAGCATATAATTTTTGTTAGTACTTTCTGACTTCTTTGATAAGATGTAAGGTTTTGTTTGAAGAATATAGTTTGACATATATGCGAGGTATTTATTTACTGGTTCTGCTTTGGGTCTCAGTTCTGATGCGTTTAGGAAGTATTTTCCATTACACTGCAGTGTGTGAAACTGCTTATTGCATGATGTGAATATTTAAATAACATTAGAAATGGCCAGGACCAGAGAACTGGTATCTTGCCAACACTTCAGGAATCAGCTGATATTGAATATCAGCTGTTAAAAAACCTTTCAAACACCAGATACGAAAGTTCTTTATTTCTCATTGTGAGAGAAATGGCAGTTCCCATTTTAGCGGTTTTCCTTCATTCTGGCGCTTGTTTGTATACTATTACTCTGCTGTTCTAAAGCCCCTTGTTTGTTTCATCAAACAATGAGTATCTTAAGAGATGGTGTAATAAGAAATCTGCCTTACTACTGCACACTTTGGACACTTTAACAACAGATTAGCAATCCCATCTCAAATTAAAGAAATCCTAGTTCTGTTGTCTGAAACGTATGCACCAGCTACCTGCTGTCTGATGCAGAAAAATCTGGTACTCTAAATATCTCAACCGTGGAACAAGCATACTGAGTCTAAGATCAGAAAGTATTCTTGATGCCAAACGTGCATTGAAACAGGTCGGTTTGGGGGTTTTTGTTTGTTTTAATTTTGTTTTGTTTTTCAATCTGGACTTACAGGATAGTGCACCACAGCACTGCAGAATTGTCATCTACTGATCGAACTTGTTTGGTAGTGCCTGGCACATTGTTTTCCACGTGTTTATATGTAATTCACAGTGCTTATCGTAGCAAAATGAGTTCTGTTTTGGAAATTTCATACTAAGCAAAAACCAACTGCATACGTCTTTTAGTCTTTAGTCTTTTCTTTGGAAGGATGGTGATATCAAACTGTATGTATGCCTATTATTAGGGTGTTAGTGAAGCGGATATATTGTTACCTTTACCAAAAATATAAATCTTGGAGCAGGGGAAAGCCTTATTCTACCTTTTGTAATTCTGTAATTAGTGAGTGCTACATCAGACACTTTTAGAAATGAATTATCTGTGACAAACAAAAGGTTTGGAAGTGTAAGCAAATCTTAACCATTTGCAGTTCACAAATAAAAGAATTCGTAGCCAATAGAAGGACAAATTTTGTGTAATGGAAGCCTGAATGCAGATGCTTTGTTCTCAACTTCTGTTTTCTTGGTAGAAGTCCACCATGTTTATTAAATAAGACATTAGCATAGGTTGCAGATTGGGGTGACGCTGTTTCTACAAACAATCACAGTAACACATACAGGAGGATTTTAAAGTGATGCATATCTTCTTTTTTTTCAGATTAGCTCTTTTTTCTAAGCTGCTGCTGAGGAAAGGAGTTGCTGGAATATTGCTGCAGAAGGAAAGCAACCTTTCAGCTAAATCGTTCATATTAACCTGTTCCGTTTCACTTTTGTTTGATCTCATCAGGCTGTTTTCTCTCGTTCAGCTTTATTTCTGTATTTTGACTGTATATTCTTTACTTTGATACTAGTTTCATAAAGTTATTAAATGTGACTTGAATATTTGTTGAACGTGTTGCAGTCAGTGCTCCCAGGGTTTGTTAGACCTTTTTGTTCTAAGACAAGTTTTAGGTTTTTTTCCCCTATTTTGCTCATATTGAAAAATACACTGTCATTATCAGATCATCCTGGTGAGAATTAACTGGAAGTGTTGAAAGTGGTGGCGTTACTGCCCTCTGGTACATAGATCAGGAGCAGTACAGAAGGTGCATTCTGCCAAAACAAGTGTATCACTCAATTTAAATAAAGCATTTATGATTTTGGTCCTTAAATACTTTGGGCCTGATTTTGAAAAGCAGACATCTAGTCACCTTTCCAAATTAACATCCTCAATGCAAACCATTCTCTGCGTCGAAACATTTAATGTTCTCCGCCATCATTTTCTGCTCTCTTAAACCATGGTATTCGCTTCATGTGCTCTGCTGACATGGTTAATCCTCTCGTCATTCCTCAGACTAATTTTCTAATTCACTATTAACCTAAAACTGTAACACTATTACTGCAGAAGATATCCCTGATTCTACATTTTTTATCTCCAGGTTCCTCACATTAGTGGATTATCATTAATGTGATTAATGCATTAGTTTTAAGTCTTAAGGAATTACTGTTAATGAGTGGAATCCTGTACGATGTGTTGGCTTTCGGTATTGGCCTTCAGCGCGTGATGGTGAAGTTGGGGCCGTCTTTGGTTTTTGAAGAAACTTCCTGCCTGTACACACTGCTGTTCTAAATCTCCATTAGAGAACATGCAGAGCACAAACAAGTGTTTGCTGTGTATTCTCTGCATACGCACTTTTCCGTTCAGTGAGAGTGCCAAGGGAGTTTCTAATGGAGCTATGTTGGGGGTTTGTTTATTCTTTTTCATGTAGCAGAAAAGGACTTTGGCTTTCATAAACTGTACGTACTCAGTGACATTAGAAATTTAAAATAAATTTTCAATTACAGTGCTATTTCTACTAAAAAGCTATATGATTTCACTCATCCATATGTGGAGAAAAACAAAACCACCATGACCCAGATTCACCGAAGGACTGAAGCATTTCATTGCTGACATTGTGGTCAGACTCCTTAAATGATCCAGGGGAAGATTGAGGTCCACAACAAACAAAAAATAAATAGGTCTCCAAAGAAATTCAACCAAAAACCCTACAAAATACATGTGAAGAACCACTGCCAGGCAGAACCAGGAGGTGGTTACATGGGCTGACAGAAATGCTAGAGGTGGAGATGCCTGATGGACAATGTTACTCAGTGGAGGTGAGGGTTCCTGCTCTGTTCTAGCTCAGGGTGCCTCCCATCACTCGGGGTCCACAGCGCAGAGGCCTTCTTATAGATAAGCAGAGTCCTTTGTTCCTAAGATAAGCACCGAGTCCTTTGTTCCAACATCTGACACCACGATACATCTTTATTTCAGTAGTGGTGGTCTTTCCCTGAGTCTCCCCAGGAGTTTTTAACTGAATTGTGCTTGACACTGAAGTTTTCCCAAATTGTGGCTGGCATGGGCCTGGGGAGAAACAAGCTCAGACCTTCAGCATTTCAGAAGGTGCACAGAAGACCACTATAGCACAGGCTACTTTTAATGTGTGTACTCACTCCCTGCTGTCAAAGCTGTTTGACTGCCAAACAATCCAATTATTTAAGCTTGTTTAAAGGGGACATGCAAACAGGAGTATCATTTTTCAGGTGAGTGGCTGAGGTGCTTGCCTGGGATGAGCTCTGCAGGCCTTTTCCAAAGGCAGTCCACTGCTTAGCTGTGTGGTTACCAGTACCAACAAAAAGCAGAAGATGAAGCAGAGAGTGAAGATGAAAGGGAAAGGAGGGCAGGACTGCTGCTGCTCCTGACAGCACTGCTCATTTATGTTGGATTATGTTGTTTGTTGACATGATACTCTTGCAGCATCAGAGTTTGGGTCAACATAATTCATGACTCTGAAGACCTCTGTTATACCTTTGTAGTTCTCTTGCCTCTATATTTGAGGAGCTCTGGTTAATGGATCTGTTTCATTGAAAGGTCGGGCTGGATGGGGCTCTGCACAGCCTGATCGAGCCGTAGATGTTCCTGTTCATTGCTGAGGAGTTGGACTAGGTGACCTTTAAAGGTCCCTTCCAATTCAAATGATTCTATGATTCTGTATTTGTATGTGTTGTTGCCCTCCCTGTATCCTTTCGTTTCTCATCTGTTCTGTTGAGTGAATAAATTTCATGTCATCTTCCAGGAAAGGTAGGACTTGTAATCAGGAGCTTACATGCTGTCCTGGTGACAACTTCTTATTCTCAGTTCTTTCTCCAGTAATTCCTTTCTCTATTTGGCCCTGGTTACTACTATGCTCTCTCGCATGAATATCCACAACAAACAAACAAAACTACGTCTTACTCAGATGGTAGAACCTGTTTCAGGAGAGACACCCGTCTATAGAGTCAAGACTATTTAGACCATTTCCTAAATACACGAGCTTTACACAAGCATGTTACGTGATTACTACGCATCCAAGTATTTTTAGAATGCCTTGTCATTACTTTAAATTTAACATTCACTTTTGAATTTCAAGCAAATTAAGCAAATTGTATAAAGGTTTTGCTAGCTGAAGTTTTGTGAAAGCAGGCAGCCCAAATGTTGGGAAATACGAAGCAAGATACAGTGAGTGCCTCTAGTGAGGGCAAGGCTCACTGTATCTGACTCGAACCAGTCATCACAGACCTGAGAGAGCAGCCTGAGTGCCCTACCTGCAGAAAAAGTGTTTTGAAGGGATTTGATGTCTCATTAGATACTAGGGAATTTGTACCTTAGGGCTTTTCTCTGTGGATTCCTTTATGCGTAATAAAGACTGAAGTCATGCTGCAGACTTAATATGATTCAATTAAAATGTCACTCAACTGCCAGTTATAAAAGTAGGCTTCATTAGTGTTTGTGCTAAAAAGAAAACTACTGGTTAGCAAAATCAGTGTTTTGTACTTATTACCAGTGAATTTTGTGTACTATTTTTCCAGCTCTGTGCTGTGACAGCCTTCCACAGTTTGCTGCTACTCATTTTTTGATTCAGCCATCTTGAGTGAGTCTGTCTCACTCATTAATATCTTCACCTCACTGCTGATAGCTTTTCCCAGGTACTGTACAAGCATCTTGAATAACACAGGTCCCTACGGAGATCCTCAGGGCCATTGCTGGTAACCTTACTGCTGTTAAAACTTGCTTCCTGCTTCCAGCTCTCAGTCTCTTATTTCTCTCAAGAAAAGATGTTTCCACTGCAGTTTTAGTTACTGCAGATTTCCTGCAATTGCCCTGCTTTCATTAAGTACTCCTTTTACACCCTGAAAATATATGAGTCCAATTATCTTTCTGGCAGGCTTCCTGCTTCTGATATTTTTAATTATCTTTTACACCTTTGGCAGTTGTTCCTCAAGGTCCGTGGGTTGTTCAGTTCTGCTTTGGTGTCTTCCAAAAGTTAATGGTCACGTTGTTTTCTTTCTCCTCACATGAGTCTGTCTTGCAGTTGCATCCTTCACCATGCTGGATTATGTGGCTCAAGCACTGGGGGATGATGGGTGGGGAAGGGTGAGATACTAGAGACTTTTTGAAATTAAATATATATGTACTCTGAGGATCCAGGACAGTATCTTCAAATACACTTGATGGCAAACTTGCTCCTTTAACTGTGACAATTTAATTTCCATTTAATATCGTCCTCTTCACAGAGTTTTATTCATTTAAAAAAATAATTCTGGTGATTTTATTATTTTTTTTAAGTAGAATACTGAATTTGTGTATATTTTCATTTCCCATAAAAAGTGGTATCATTTGAATTGCTTTTGTACTTTATTTAAGCTACTGTCACAGTCCACATTAGCATGACTTGCTAGTGTTTGTAACTGCACCCATTCATGACCCTGCCTTCCCAACATTTCCTGAGACTGAAACTTGTTTGAAACTTTAAGTTCTGTTTAAGCCATTTTAAGTGCTTTAATATTGTTCTAATGCACACGTAGAAATGTTTCTCATTTTGTCAAGTCCATTTGCCCTTTTTATACAGCCTGATTAATTAGAACTTTTGCTCGTGTAAGGAAAAGCAAGCATTTCTGAGAGGGGGTGGCAACTGAGGAGAGATTTTTGGACTACGATCATGAACTCGCATCTGCTGAGGAACTTAAATGATTTTGTGGCTCTATTTCCAAATACCCAGGGAACATCTGAGTTTGGCTTTGTTTTGTTTTGTTTTTAATTTAAGTATAATCGGAAAGTTGCAGAGAGCACTTAGTTACTGAAGAATACTTCAGCATTTTTGTGGTTTAGATAAAGGTGAATACCGAGACGTTGTGTGGCTGTCACAGTGTCCTGCAGCAGGAAAATGAACCAGTGCATTCAGGATAGCAGTTCCTTGTAAAATTTGTTTGATCCACTTTAATTTTTAGTTTAGTTTTACTACTGTTAGTTTATTGTTATTGACTAATCACATGTATAAATGTGCAGTTCACTCCTACAAAATACTGTGGCAGGTGCAGAATTCCTTCATCACTACCAGATGTGTTCAAGGGTATTTTTTTTCCTTCAGATAAAGTTTATTACCACATTTGCCTTCTTCTCATGAGGTGATCGCTGTACAGGATATATATTTCTCATCCATTGAAAAGTACCATATTCAGAAGAGTATACATTCCAACCTCTTAACCTCTTCTCATGAGAACTCCCAATTTTGTTGAAGAAACACCTTCCTGTTTTTATTAGTTTTAATCCGCCTCCCATCACTGTCTGCTTCTGCAATCAAACCGATCTCCTTTCTGTATGATTTTTTAAATGAATCTAAATCCAATACTGCTACTTTTTTATTGAATCAGAAATACAATAATTGTTGAGCAAAAAAGAAATTAAGTTACCACTATTTAATTCCAATCTAGTGGCCATTTGGTGCCTGACTCACTGAGATAAAATTTATCAACTACAACATTGTAGTAAAATAATTTCCCATCAGCAGAGCTCTCTCCTTAGGAGACCAATTAAACTATCTTTACGGCATCTACACACTCCTGGGTTTGTGAAAGGGGCTGGGCACAGCAGGACAAGAATCAAGCTCACAAATGAAGAGCAGTCAATGCAGAGTAGTACGGAAGGAAATTATACTGTCAAAAAGCTACAGCATTGTTACAGAAATATTGTTAGTTTTGATCTTTCCCTTCAAAATTTCAGCTTCTGGTGGATTTCTTCTTTTGAGAAATGGTTAAAAACAATTATATTGATGAACATTATTTTTTGTTAATTGCTGGCTTATGAGAATTTTATAGAAAGGAGAAAGTGAAACTGGTTGCCCTCAAAGAGCAATGTGGATTTATGTACTTATTTTTAATCTTTCTGTTACCATAATCACAACTGTCTTTAATTGCAGGCAGTCCGCCTGTTTCACATGGGTAGGAAAAAAGAAAAGGATTTTTGGGTTGTGCATGTATCACTAAGGAAAATGAGTGACGGTGGTAAGATTCATATTAGTTTAACGGAATAAGACTGAAGAGTGGATGCACTCTGTACAATGTGTGGTGCTTTAACATACATCACTGCTTAAGCACTGCAGAAGAAAAATGTTCCCTCTTCACAACTGAAGGGGAAATAGGTGGCTTTTTGGAGAATAATTTTTTATTAATAACGAAAAAAAATATATTATTATCCAAATCTGTAATTACATGAGAAAATCGCATTTCCACGTTGACCTAACTGTGATTTCTCAACACGAGCTATAAACTGCAGTGTGTTATCAGTGGGAAATGAGTCTGTGCTGCAGCACCGCTCACCACAGAGGGGCACAGAACGCACAGCGCTGCCCGCCTTCCGCTGGAGGATTCCTCTGCACTTAGTCCTGCCTGGGCTCATGGACGTCCCCGCAGGATCATCTTCACCTTTCTTCACCCAAAAGAAAAGGAAAAAAAGCAAAACAGAACTCGATTCAAGTTCGCCTGCTTTGGTTTGGCTCGGTTTTGCTTTGTTTGGTGATAGCGTATAAATTCAGCCCGCCTGAGTAACCCTCGGGTACAGCAGCTGCGGACCGGGACCGCGTTCCTCCGCGTCTTGTCCCCACAGCCTCACGGCCGCTTTAAAACCCACTCGGGACGCCCGTTCCCTCTGCGTTTTCGGGGCCCCTCGCGCTCCGCCGCCGGGAGCGGCCTTCCCGCGCCCGCACGGGCGAATGACACCAACGCTTTCCCCCTCAGAGCAGAGCCCTCACGGACCGCCGGGCGGGAAAACGCCTTCTCGCGAGAGGGAGCAGCGGGAAAACATCTCGCGAGAGGGAGCGGCCACGGAGCTCCGGGCACGTGGTAGGATGTGGGAGCAGCGCCGGCGGAGCGCGGCCTCGCGCCTCGGGTCGCCACGTGTGGAGGAGGGGGGGCGATTGCGGGGCTCCCGGGGCTACGAGAGCGGCGGGGTGCGGAGGGAGGATCGTCCGGCAAAGCCGAGCGGCACCGTGACGATCCTGAATGGAAAGCCGAGGCTTCGCGCGCCGCGGAACGGCCTCGCCGCTCTGTGCCCGGCGGCGGCAGCAAGCGGGGCCCTTCACTCCGCTCCCTCCGTTTTCCCGCACCCTTCGCAGCGAGACACGCTCGGAATCAGAGCGGTTGTGACATTTCGGTGGCAGCTCATTGTGCGGAGCACTTAAAGTTTAAAAAACAAGCCCCATAGAGGCGGAGGGGCTTAAAGCTGCCCCCTTTGTGGGGCGAGACATAGAGTTTTGATTCTGGACAATGGTGTTTCTCAAATTTCTTCCAAAAACCTGCACCCCATCTGTGATCTCAATGAAATCGCTTTTCTCTCTCCCTTCAATTCATTTGGCAAAGGCGAAGCAGATGCACGGGACGGGCTCTGAATTTTAATCATTCGGTTTTACCTGAAACAAAACGGCAAATCCTTTTTACCATGCGTTTGAAGTTAGGGGGACGGGCAGGGGGAACGTAAAATATAATTAAGGAGCGCTCGGATCGTTAGGGAGCTGACGAGAGCCTCGTTAACGAAGCTCGCCGAGTGCCCTGTGGCGAAGCCGCTCCCCGTTCCCCGTTACCTGCCCGTGGCA
>VXAB01010208.1:465814-515278 GCA_013399175.1 Odontophorus gujanensis
TTTTTTTTTTTTTTTGGTGCGGGTCGGCTGACTTCGTGCAGGATGGGTTTCCCTGCCCAGCACTATGAATGGGCCACAAAGAGCCATTTTCGAGCCCTGCTGGGGAGGGCTTGGGGACTGTGGGTTTAACTCGGCTCTCAGAAAGGGCCGTGGCGGTGACCGCGTGGGGCGAGTTACCAGAACTGCCGTGCCTGGGGCTTGGGTTCATAGAGCCGGCAACTGCGGATCACAGCGATTAATTCTCATTCGGGGGGAGCAGGAGGAGGGGGGTAGTCCCTAAGGATGTCTTTCGTGTGGGCGCCACAAAAATCCCAAAACCTTGAGTTTGGAGATTCGCGTAAGGAAGCCTCTAGCACCCATCGAATATTCAGCGCTCTTTCAGAGTGAAATAAAATGCTGTCACTTGAATAAAAATCCGCGGAATAGCGTATCAATTATTTGTGACTCGGCGGCCGCTCGCAAACTTTGCTGTTAATTAAATCTTAATCCATCAGTCTCAGGGACGGAGGCGGCTGTACATACAGCAGGACACGTTCCGCAGTTACATGAACTGCTGCAGTGTTTAATATGAATCAGCCCTAATCCACAACATAATAAAGATCAAATTAGACTAACCATTTAGTAGCGAAATGACATTCCTTCACCTAAAATGAACCTCTCGGTGCCCGCTCGCGGGAGGCCGCCTCCAGCAGCTCGGAGCCCGGGGGGGCCGTTCTTCTCCCACCCTACGCTAGAGCCGCGCCCCCGCACGGGGTGGAGGGGGTGGGGGGGGGTCTCTTCCCTCCGGCTCCGCGTTTTGCTCCGCGCTCCCTCCGCGGTCCTGCGCAGCCCCAGCTGGGGTGGAAGCGGCTCTCCCCGTCCCCTCACCCCGCTGCTTCCCGGGGGCGTGTCCCCTTGTTTCCCCCCAGCGGTGCGTCCCTTTCCCGGGGTGATCCCGAGGTGGGAGCACATAGCTGGGGCCTGTGTCCCGCACGGCGACTTGTCACGTTCCCCGGGAGAAGGGACACCTCTGTCTGCTTTTAAGTAGCGAGCACCCCCCGTGCTGCCGTAACATCCCCATATCTGCTGCAGCAATCACCCCTGTGCCAGAATAACGACGACTTGAAAGTATTTCCTATCTCACAGTGTGAGCGAGCAGGTGAGGAGCCCGAGGAGGAGGAGAGGCTTCGCGGCCCGAGAGCGGCCCCGAGGCCCCGCGCATCCCGGGGGACAGCAATGCTGCCGGAGCCCGGCAGCCGCTTTTATGGTCCGTGAAGACACGTGAAGGTCCATCAGCGATGTTCATCTCGTTTTAGCTGGGCTCCACCAGAAATGCCATCTCTTTTTTTTGCAAATAACATTCTTTCCTCGTTACTGATCTTTTAGAGTTTCTTTTCCCCACACCCCCCTTTGTAAAACAGTAAAAGAACGAAGATCCGCTGTTGGATCTGAGTTAGAAGAAAAGAGACACAAAACTCAAAATAAATTTACACAACGCTTTGGAAGGCGTTACATTTCTAAAACGAACTTCTCCTTCTCAAAAGAAAAAAATAAAAAAAAAAAAAAGAAAAAGGGAAATGAACGTTAGCAAGCGTTTTCATCTAAAAGCTATTTCCTATCAACCAGCTCCCTGCATTTCTGTGTGAGTAGGAAATCCAGCAAACTGAAGGAACTCTCTTGACCCGAGAGTCAAACGCGCTGCCGGGCACTGAACTGACAGGCACAGCTCGGCACTGCCTGACTCGGCACTACGTACCAGGGCACTGCACTGCATGGCACAGTTCGGTTCGGCATGGCACGGCGCTACATTGTCACTGCATGGCACTGCACGGCATAGCTCTGCGATGTATGGCACTGCATGACACCGCACGGCACGGCACGGCTCGGCTCGGCTCGGCTTTCAGATTAACCCACGTCTACGGCCAGGAGCAGCCCGTACCGGCAACCCCAGCGGATCCCGACGCAACCCTGCTCTCTCCTCGAGCTCTCAGGATTTGCTGGGAATTACTGAGGGCAGAGCGTCAGCGCGGGGACCCGGCCGGGATGAGGGCGGGGCAGGGCAGGATGCAGGTCCGCCCTAGGGCAGGTGCGAGGGGTTTATTGGGGGGAGGTGGGGCTGCGTGGAGGGGCTGCTTTGGGGTGGAGGGAGGAGGGAAGTAGGAAGCAGAGAATGGCCTTTCTTTGCATAGCTCCTGCGCCGAGCTACGGGGCGAGTCCAGTGCAGAACGGCAGCACAGGGCCAGCAGGGAGTTGGGTTCATAGGAGCTAAGGGATTGCTCAGTGCAGTGAGCAGTGGGGGGGCTGGCAATGCTAAGTTGAAGCTGCCAGAAAGGTCCCCGCCTGGGGGAGCCTTCAGAAGCTGATTGCACGCAGCACTAAGCAAGAACAGGAAGATGCTGTGAGCAGCGTTTTCTTTTTTGAGGAAACTTGGGAGTTCTTAAATTCACTTCTAATGGTAGATAGGGAGATTAGTTCATGTATGTGCCCACAGCACATGCTGAACAAGCGGTCACCAGTGCAAAATGGTGATGGGTGTTCTTACAGTGACTCAGCGAGAGCTGACGTGGAAGCAAATAAATGAGATGGAAATGCTTAGAGACAGGAAGGCATCGCTAACAGCCCCAACTGCACTGAGCTCTTTGCTGAGCATTTCTAACTGTGGCAAAATCTGAGGTTTGATCCATCATAATGTGATAGTGAGCTCCTGATTGTCAGCAAGTTACTTCAGAGATGTTTTTCCTGCCTTATATTCCCTGCTTTCCTTTATAACTGTTTTGGACTTTGTTAATGTACTGTAAAACTAGTAAGAATTATGTTAAAGTTTCTCCATGGTGATTATTATTACTTCTCAATACAGGAATGGATGAGAAATGGCTGGGGAAGATGCACCTAGATTATTTGCAGAAAATGATGTAGAAATCCACAGAAAACAGTCACTCAGAGTCTTACTGTCCCTCAATAGTTACAGATCTGCTATGTGTGTCTTTGGAAAGTAGCTGACTGTTCAAGTTGGCGTATGTTATGGGTAGGATCTGTGCAGATGTGTGCAGGGTTGTGACAGCAGGGCAGGCATTTGAGGGGGAGAAGGAAATGTAAAGGAAACCAGCAACAGAGTGAGTCTTCTGGTGTGAACTGACAGGCAGATGGAAAGCATGAATTACAAAGGCTTTTAAAAAGATCTGTTTGGGGTTTATGTTTACAAAGAGATTTAACAAGACTGGCTAGCCTTAAAATGCAGAGGTCTTCACTGAAGTCAGATGTCTGGAAGTGCAATGGGTTGCTCAGCCTGACCCAGAATACAGAAGAGGTTCACAGAGTTTCAACAAGGCATGAGCAAGGCTAGTGAGGCAGTGCCACTGTAAAACATTTGGCAGATTCTGAAAAGGGCTTAGAGGTCAGTGGGTTGTGGAGTTAGGGAAGGGAGGAGGGCATGACCCCTACTGAAGGGAGCTGCACCTAGGGACCATGAACTGCTAACCGAGAGCATCTAGGGCAGCAGGAGAAGGCACTGTCAGAACAAGGTTGGACTTGTGCAGCAGGGACTGAATTGCTGACAAAACGGCTTCATGGGGAACAAAGGTATAAAGATGTTACCTTACTTTCTTGTAAGTGGGATATAGGATATTGATTTCTTCTTATGGTCTGGGGAAGCCCCTGGCTTTCTTGGGTAGAACCTATGGATTTCCCCAGTTTTCTAAATCTCCCTCTTGAAAGGTTATCCACAGCTATTTACAGCCAAATGAAAGGGGCTAATGCTGGAGATTATAATTTAAAGAGCTTTTGCTTTGCAAGGGAAGACTGATATCTCACACTGGTTATGAGAATTTAATTAAAGACCTGTTCAGTAGGAGTAAATGGCACGTGTTAATGCACACAGAAGATGGAATAAAGCTGCTATGCTCAGTCTACTGCACTAGAATGAAGTTGCAAGATGTCTGGCTCTCTCATGCCTAGAGGGATGAATTATAGTTAACTAATCTCATGATTTCTTGCTTTGACACAAAGAATAATCCTAACACGATGGGACCACGAGTAGGAAAATGCTCTAGTACATCTGGCAGGCAAACCTGGGACAGACCCCTCTAAAATCCACAGCCTTCTTCATGAAAGCTTTGTCTTAACCAGTGCAGATTAGAGTTAACAGGGCCTCTTCTTTACAAGTTATGTTATTTTGTTCTTGTGCAGTGGGATTCCTAAACTGCAGCTGATTATTATTATTATTATTTTTCAGATTGATTAGAATATAGTTTTGAGAATGAAGGGAAGAAATATAAAGCTTGCTGGATTCAGGGTTTACCCATTGTATAGATTCCAGGCATCATCTCTTGTACACCAGAGAAACAGGTTAACTCAGCTATAAATTACTGAGATGGTATGGAAGTATCCACACCTCTGTCAGGCTCTGGAGAAGCTAGCAAAGGCCTTATGCTGTGCTTCACCATTTTGAGTTGTTTCTCAAGTGTTACATTAAAGTGCCTAAGGATTCTGATGTCAGATAGAAATGTATAACCATCCCAGCAGAAAACTATCCATTTTGGCTTCTTAATATCTCCTCCTGGGATAGTGCCCAGCTGTTTTTTTGGTGTCTAGTGCACTGGTCACTGAAAGAATAGCTGGCTGTATCTTAGTGTGTAAGAATACGTATATCTTTGTTCTGGGAAGAGCTCAAATCCTATGCAGCGTGTGTTCACCAGATTTTTGGAGAGCAGAGTTAATCCTAACTGTGGAACAGAACTGGCAAAATGGTTTACTCAGCTATCAAATAGGAGATGCTCCTGTTTGGCAGTAAGTCTGTGGTGATGAGAGCAATGAGCAATAGATGTGCTAAAACTGGGGCTGGCTTTGTCTCCCATGTTATTTTGCAAGTGTTACTCGCCACTGAGTTAATCGCTGTTAGGTGGGCTGAACTGAACAAGGTCAAACAATATGGCATAAACTGTAAAAAAGCTAAGATTTATATGGTGGAGTTGTTGGTAAAATCTCTATTTTTCTTGGATGCCTCAGCAGGGTAGATGCTGCATCTGATGGATGTGGAAGATATTGGGCAGAGGCTCGCTCATTAAGAAATTGCCTGCTGGAACTCCCTCCAGCCATCTGGCATCCAAAATGCAACAGCGAAAGGGATCCTGTTGGTGATTTTCAGTAAATGTTTTGCACAGAGCCATCTTTGTTGACTGTGTCTATTGCCTTGCAGATATTCATGGTATCATGAATCTTTTTTCCAACCTTAATAGAAACTCATGCTTCACCAATCCAAGGATTAACTTCTTCATGGCAGAGACTGCTTTTTAATTACATTTTTATCTTGAAGAGCATGATTTTTTTAGACAGATCTACAGATCATGTGGATTTTGTTTTTTGCTCTCCAACTACTATTTTTCTTAAATTTCATAAAAAATATTTAAAGAGATGAAAACTTTTAATTTATTTTCTTTGCGTTCTGAGCTTTTTTTTTGTTTAGTAATACATTGTGGTTATTTTCTATTAAATCTTATTGAGCAATAAAAGCAATTACAATATTTCATTATTTTCTTTCCCTGATTGGCAGTAATTGGGCTTTATTTTGACATCAATGACCGTGATTCAGTCTCTTTTCCTTTGGTTTAATTTTTGGTGCAGGTGGGAGTTTACAGATTCTGGACTTGCCTTTGTTTCTTCATAAAACCAAGCACTGAATATCGCCTTGAAGCAGGATGCATAGTACAGAAATGCTTCCTGTGGTAGCAATATGCTGCTGATATTCTATGGGTGGGGGATCTAGATCTGCTCAGAGATTAATCTGAAAATGAAATAATCCTTGAAATAGGTCGGACTGGCATTTCATCCGAGTGTGGCACATTTATAGAAGAAATCAACATGATTTACTTTCAAGTCTTTAGAAAGGTACAATTATCCCTTATCTTTACAGGTTGGTTTGTTTAACTTTCACTGGCTTATACTCGTGGAATAAGAATGAGACATTGCTGTTGCAGAGGAGCACTGGAACCTGGTAAATGAAGGAGGCTGTGAGGTTTTGTAGTGAAAACTGCACAAGTCTCAGAAGATTTGGTTTTTGTACTAAATCCTGCCTCTTATTTATCAACACTGTGTGACCTTGATCTACTCTAAACAATTTCTATTAAAAAGAACAAAAGTCAATTTTCAGTTTTAGCATGAGATGTATAGGGCTTGAATTGAAGACTTTTGTATTACTTGAGTATTTATTTTTAATAAGGATCCTAATTAAGTGTGCGATCTCTATTGCAGGAAAGCTCTCCTGGACTCTCTCTTCATTCATTAAAATGTGTCAAATTCCTCAGAGTTTATAGCAGACCTCTAAAAGAGACTCTATGTCCTGACTATATACTAACGTGCCAAAGAATAAGCTTGTTAATAAGGACTTGTTCAGTGAGAAAGTATAGCAACAAGGGGTTATATATTTCCTCACTTGCCACTACATGAGCAGAGCTCCAACTTGGTTCAGGAAGCTATACTGTTGTGACACACAGAGAAGTAAAATACATTCTGCTTTATAATAAGAAATTTCTGCTCTGTCTAATTAACACTTCTTAGTGTTAATTGTAACCCTTTGTTCTGTGTTTTTCAGGGACAATATTTCCCCAAGTATTGCTGATGAAATGTCAGGCAGTGGTAATAACTTTGTTTTCCTTGCTATTCTAACATTGTTCCATAGATATAGTTATATACAGAGATACGTACCAATCAACCAACAGAGCAAACAAGATGAAGAAGTGCAAACTTTCTCCTTAGAGAGCTCCTTAGGCAGACAATGATTTATGAGCTCTTTGCCTAGAGAGCTTGCACTGAAAATGGCTATTCCTACTGGCATTACCTTGCTGTGATTAAAAATGATGAATAATTGTATGTGGCTTGTTTTATTAAGTCAATAGACTTAACAGGATGGAGTACAGGGTGGAGAACAAAAATAATAAAACTTTTTTTTAACAATCCTACAGGCTTCTAACATTAATGCTACAGAAATACCATTTCGCAGAAAGGCATCTGATGAACAATAAAGACATTCATGTTGTTGGAAGCGGGGGAAATCCTGTTGGCTCTCCAACAAATCTGTCTTGGTTCTAAGGTCTGAAGGAATGAGGAAATTCTCAAAGAAAGTGGGAACGTGAGATCTGCTGTTAAAATACCATTCTAGTGCTGGCAGTGCTGTAGAACTCTTTTAAAAGACAAGAAAATGAGGATATAGGGCCGTGGTTTAAGCATTTATTTTTTTTCTTATGGTCAGAGACTCAAAAATTGAAGGTGGAGTTTGTCTGCTGAGAGAGAATGTTGGAAAATCGCTGTTTTGTCCAAACAATCTTATGTGTGAGAGTTGAGGAGACAAATACTGCTGTGATGACTCAAAGTTTTATAAGAAGATGACAGTGAGAGGAAAACCCAACTAAGGAGCAAAACAAAACTGATGATGAACAACCCCTGTGATTAAACATGAAGAAAAATGTAGTGCTGATGTGAGTGCCAACTATCAGATGACAACATGGTGTCCAACAGTTTTAGTCACATCCTGTACATTTGGCAAGCATTTCAGCTTTTATAGTTTTATAAAACTATCATTGTTTTGTAATCTTGCTGGAGCCAACATGAGCATTTTGCTGCTGCACGAGGTGAGGTGCAGCAACTGATCTGATTCAGGTGGGAAAGCCCCTCATTGCTGCCCCGTCAACTGCACCTGATGGGTGCACCTGTCAATGAGGGCAGCTGTGGGTGTCCCAGCAGCATCCCACTGCCTCTTTCTCCACCCAGTGATTCAGCCCCAGGTTGCCCCTGCACCCCCAGCCCAGGCTCCCACCAGCTCTTGTTAGCCATGGCTGAGGCAGGGGGCTTGTTTGGCTTCCCGCCATTTTCTGACTACAACAAAATGGCGGCAGGGTGCCCTGCGCCTCAGCTCCATCAGCAGCTCCTGCCCCACAGAGCAGCTTCCGCCTGGACGACATCAGCCTCTGCAGCCCGCTCATTCCCTTTGTGAGTATTTGGTTTATTTTTGTGTGTATTTCTGGACTTCTAGCTTCCATTGAGCAACTTTCGTTAAGCATGGGTGTGATTTTGTTTTTCACGGAGTTGTAGAAGCAGTTCGTCAAACGCAGAGGGGCTGTGGAAACAGGATGCGACTGTCTTTTTATTTGAGATTTGGAGTTACCATTGGGTTACCGTTGGCTTAAAAACATTTTAAAGCCTCAGCAGGCACACCTGGTGTATCTGAGATAAGGCAAGCCTGGTAGTTGGCACTGACTCCTACCATGTGAAATGATGTTACTGCTCTCTGTTTTCACTGTCACAGCCTCTTGAGAAAAGTGCTGAAATCAGCGTGGGGTGTTGCTTGTGTCTTCATACAGAGCCTTGTGAACATCCCTGGCTGGGCTCAGTGGCACCCAGGGGTCCAGCAAATGTATTCCCAAGAGATGAGGGAGAACCTGGTGCCTTGTGAAGAAGGTTGTGCCATGTGTGTTAGGAAGGTAATGGCAGAGAGATGGTTGTCCCTTTGGTTACATTTAGATTGCTGTGTCTAGTTCTGGGCTCTCCAGTTCAAAAATGACAGGGATCTCCTGGAGGGAGTCCAGTGGAGAGCCACAAAGATGGCACTGAACCATCTCCTTGTGAGGAAAAGCTGAGAGAACTGAGTCTGTTCAGCCCGGGGAAAAGAAGGCTGAGAGGGGATCTGACAAATGTTTATAAATATCTGAAGGGAGATTGTGATTCAACAGTTCCCATACACTGCCTGAACCACTGATTGATCACCTGAGGCGAGCACTGAGTCAGCCGCAGGGGCACAGGTGAAGGTAATGTACCTGTGTGATTGGAAGGGGTGGAGCCTGGCTCCACCTCTCCCAGACCCCATTTAAAGGTTGACCGCCACCAGGGAAGGATCTCTTCTTGGAGATCCCTCCTGTGTGGAGTCAACGGCAAGCCTCAACCATCGTAAAAGGTGAGTGACCCTTTACTTACTAGTAGTTTGTGTACCATCTATATAAAGCCTCATGGAAATATACCATCCTCCGCGATATGTCTATCTGAATTCCTTTCTTTAGAACTATTCACCCTACAGATGGGAAGCAAATGGATGAGTCCAGGCTTTTCCCAGTGGTGCGTAGTGATAGAACAAGGAGTAATGGCTTAACACTTGAATGAAGGAAGTTTTGTATTAACATGTAGAAGATCTTTATGGTAAGGGTGACAGAACACTGGATCAGGCGGCCCAGAGAAGTTGTGAAGTCTCCTCCTATGGAGATATTCAAGACCTATCTGGACATCTATATGTGTGACCTTTTGTAGAGTGCTTGCTTTAGCAGGGGCGTTGGACTCAAATGATCTCTTGAGGTCCCTTCTAACCCCTGCAATTCTGTGATGCGTATGAGAAATTGGAAGGTGATGTTAAGACCAAAATCTATACTTCGAAGGTAAGTAAGGTAGTAGACCTGATAGCCAATTTTAAACTTGAAATACCAAAGGCAATGTGTTAGACACGAGCTTGTAAACTCCTATCAGCTGCTACTTATTTATTTATTTATTTATTTGTTTTTAAGTAGTGTGGTCTAAGTGATGCTTATACTGACTTCTTTCCTGTGTCTTTGAAGATTTCACAGTCTAGACAATAGAGGAATGCTTCTTCTGTGCATCTTGGACAGCTTCAAGCATTCACCAAAACACAGTAATAACAAGTTAGAACTCTTTTTTTTTTTTGTAAACATTGTTGAGGAAAAGCAGGATGGGTGCTAACCTTGTGAATACGTTGCTTCTTCCTGTGCGCAGAAAGAGTAATGCCATGGTTATCAGTGCAGTAGAACTGCTAGTGAAGAGCAAAGTAATTTATAGTCAAGAAATGCACAATTAAGAAAAAGTAAAGGCTTTCTTTCTTTTTTTCTTCTTTTTTTTCCCTGGTAGTGAAGAACTAAGAACCAAACAAAAAAGTCACTAATATCAATTTTCTCGCATCCTTCCTGTAGTTCTTTATGACTAAGCAGATTTATATGAGTATGACTCAATGAGCTCCTTAACCTTTCAGAAAAACACCACAGAACATGAACAAGGAATTGCAGAAGGATGCACAACATGCATATTGAACTTCATCTTATTAACTGGAGCTCCGTCAAAGTGAAATCTAATGTATTTAGGAGAAATAATTTCTCACCAAGAAAAAAGAAGATCAATTTTGGCAGGCCTCTTAATGTGTGTCTCAGTGTTATCTACTAATAACTGGGAGAAGTCATGTGGCAGTAAAGAGAATAAAGTTAAGTTACGAGCATACCTGGTTTCTATTAGTGACCTGTGTTGGGTTAAGTCAAAATTAAGTCATCTTAAGTCGTATCTTTTTTTTCCCCCGTCTTTTCATTACACCTCTGTTTAAAAACTAATCTTCTGTATTACTTATTTAAAAATATTTTTTCTTTATTTATTGCAGAAATATGAAACTGCATTCCTAGAAAAAATTACTAAGAAAGAAGGGAGAAATATAAGGAAAAGATTTCCTTCAGATATATCACAGTTCTTTAGGAAGACAAGCCAAAACCCCAGACCTTATGAGGAATCTGGATATTAGTTCAGACCTTCCTTAATTTTTTTAATATTATAGTTGTTATCCAGTGCTATTATTATTATTATTATTTGGATATTATTTCCATGAAAGTATTCTAGCCATAAAGCTACATGCTAAGTTTTGTATTGGAAGTTTTTAATGAACAGCACATTAGCTAAAAGAAGGCATTTCCTCTTTGTCCTTCTGCAGCAATTCTATTTTCTCCTCCATGTGCTTTGTACTTTAATTGGCACATCTGTCTTTAACAGAATCTCTTCAGTAACTCGTTCTGCTTCTTAAAACTTCAGTCCTCCTGTCTGGGTTAGGTAGCAGATTCCTGTGATGGCACGAGATACAGTTTTCAAAGTGTCTTCTACCTAATTGCCATTACTATCCTTTTGAAAATCTCACTAGTCACTGTGTTCCTTCAACATGTTTTTTCCATGCTGAGATTTAGACACCGGGCAGTGTTGTAGCATGCTTGAAAGGGCCCAGGAAGCAGCTTCTGTCCTGAGAAAGGCTAAAAAAGTGATTAGGAGAGTGCAGGGGATCAGGTTTGTAATAGCGGTGGTTTACCCTAATCCTCTTTGTTTTAACAATCACGGCTAAAACCTTAAAGGTGCCATCCGTGCATGCTGAGCTGTTGTTCAAATGTCCGCTGTGGAAGTGCAGAGGTTAAGAGGTGTCTCTTACCAGTAAATTCAGACGGTGCTGCTGTGGTTTGGGCATCTGGCTGAAGCTCAGTAGGTTCTGGTTAAACTTCCTGCTCTGTCAGACAGTTCCCACATGTGCCAGAGAGAGGTCACAAAGGGACTTGGGTGAACTCCTGCCTCCTCAGCCCAAATTGTCACATACCGTAACTAGATGGAGTTTGAAAGACAGAAACAAGAACAATTACCACACCTGTGAGTACTAGTTAAGGTGACTTGGCAAATATCTTCTGCTACTGAAAGGATTTCTGTAAAATCTGACTCCTGAAATTCCAGTAGTCCATGAGAACCTCAGTTTACTTTTAAATAAATGTTTAGCCATCTGATTGAGGGAGAAAAAAAATGAAGTGCCAACCATAAAGACTTGACGAAATTGAGGAAGTGACTTTGCTTTAAACATCACATTTTCCCAGTAGTCCAAGTCCAGTCCTGGCCTGTTGTGTTTAGGAATCCAGGTTGACAACACCAGAAGACAGGCTTTTGCCAGCTATCAGAAACTGACAGCAACCAATGTCTCACACTGATTTCCAGGGTCCTTAGTCTTAAATTTAAATGATTTATGTGGTTAATGAATAATACATTTAATAGTAATGATTAAGGCAGATGACTCCCTGTTCATTTAAATGGTCACAGCTAACTGAAAATGTGAATGATGCATACACGCTGCTCTGCCCCTCTGAAGTTTGCATGCATTCATTTCATGACAATCCAGATTAATGCTGTGGATGTTTCACTTTGTCCTTAAAAAGTGCTTCACTATTTCTTGCCTCACACATAGCTGCAACAGTGTGTTTGGTTTAGAGATCAGCTCATTAATACACAGCGTTTTGCTATTTTGTGCAGTGAAGATTCAGAAGTCACAGCCTTCCTAGGAGCTGTGGAGCTCGTGTGCCATTCTGCTCTGGCATATGCACATTGCTTGCCCTGTGACAGATTTTTAGGACAGGTACAGTGTCCTAGACACACTCCTTTCCCCTCCAAGTTATCAGCCCCAGTGTCTGTCCTGATGGGAGATAGCACAGCTCAGCAGGAGTGTGCAGGGATGGGCAGTGCTGGCTTTGGAGCAGGGTCCCTGCTGGGCTCTGGAACAAGTGGGAAAATACTCCACTTCTTCTCCCACCTTCCCTTCCCACCCATGCCATTCAGCTCACTTCCTGAAAGAGGCTTTGCAGAGTCTACAGAGCACAGATTTTTTCTTTTTCCACACTCTATTCCTCTTTCCATTCCATCTGGTGTTTGTTTTGCTGCATTGCCTCTTGTTTGGCCCATTTGAATACTGTAGGAGCCTTTCTCTGGCTGTTTTGACAAGCAGATGCTGTGTAGCTCTGTGGGTGCAAAGCTACCTTAACTTTAGCTGTTACACAACAGCTGAGATGTGCTGGTGTTGTGGGATATGATCCTGTCTCAAAGGGACTCCAGGCTGTCCTGGGACATTGCTCTGTTATAGAATACTGGCTATCTTTTTCTCATGACCATCAGGACTGAGCTGGGTTCACCCTGCACCTTCGTAGTTCCAAGCTTCTTCTTGTCCCACTGACCATGGGAGGCATAAATAGTCACTGAGTTGGTTGTTCCTGACTTAATAGTGCAAGTGGGATCAGGCCCTCTGCTTGCGTTCCTTGTTACAGCACATTTATCAATTCTGTTCTTAAGAAAGCTCAGATTTGACTTTTGTCTACTCAGAACTCCCACTGTTCTGCAAGAGTCCAGTGCAGTAACTGGACTGGAGCCTTAGAAAGTTTGCTCCTGTGGCACTAACAGCCGATCCCATTTGTTAAAAGGACTCGTTTGAGCAGTGTCTTGATTCTGCTGCCACTGTGTGGTCAAATCTGGGCTGGTGCTTCAGGTATTGCTGTTTTCCGCCAGCATTTGTGTGGAGCCATCGGTTGCGCATCCAACATGAGATTCTCCTCTGCAGCAATGAACATGAAGAGTAAGTGCACTGAGTTAATGAACTCTTAATCTGTGTTACTGGAGCAACCGCTTGCACCTGCAGCAATAAGGAGCTGTTGTGCTGAGTAGGTGTTAGGCCAGGAAAAACTGATAACTGTTCCTTTATAATAATTTGATACTGTGACCACGTGTAACAAATAAATAAGATGGACATGGCAAGGAAAAACCTTCTTATAGAGATATGCTTCAAATCAGGGCGTTGATGAATGGCTGTTCTTGGCTGAACTGTTTGAAATATAAGCAAAAAGGAAGGTCTGTTAGTGGGATTCCATTAATGCCACAACTCCCACCCACCCCCCAGAAAAATGCTGGCTTCTCCTATGTTTGTAGGGTTGAAATGTAGTACATCTTTCATGGCCTTGAATGTGTTTGAGGTTTCAACAAAGCATGTAGCAGAACCTGTCACACTGAGCAGTAAATGACTGTAAGTAATAATCAAATGCAGGTGTACTTACTGAGGAAAAAAAGGCTTATATTAGTTTTACTTCAGAAAATAATATAGTAATCACTTTGTTTTGCCAGTTTAGTAATATCCAGGAGGTTTCTCAGTCATTAATTCACTTGAGTGAATTAGAAACGTTTTATTGTAGTAATAAACAGCAGTGTGTCTTCAGGGTTTTTCAAAGCAAGTAAAATAGAAAATGTAAATTACTCAGTGGTTTTGTTCTGCATTCCTTGTTCATTCAGGATTTTCACTGGTTTCAAGGAATGCAGGAGCAAGCCCCAAATATTTGTAAGGAAATCAGGTTGAAAAAATATGCCTCGAGCCCAAAGATTAAAAAGAGTAAAATGTCAGCTCTAGGAATTGACAGAGGGAGAGAATTTAGCTGTTAAGGGAAAAGCAGCTGAAAATATCATGCAATACTTTAATTAACACAACGTGAAAGGCAATTTAAATAAATATAAGGACTGTGCCTGTAGTTTTAAAAAAATCCTTTAATTCAGGTGGAAACAAATATTCCTCGAATGTTAGACTGACTTGCAATCATCCAATGACCTCAGGTCCAATCTCAGCTTCGTACCTATCAGTAAATCATGCTCTCTCCAGTTTCCCACTTTGTGTTGTGGAATCCATGGTGCTTTTGGGAAGGGGCTGTTTCTGCAGGACTATGCAGTGTCTAAGCCAACACAGACCTGGCTGGTGTGGGTTTTCTGCCCACCACCAGGACACCTCTGGCTGCTCCTGGCCCGTTGCCCCCACATTTTACTGTGACGCATTTCAATTTCATGCTGACCTGTTTGTTTTCTTTCTCCATTTGCTCTGAGGGTAAATTGTGTGTATTACTCTGCATTGCAGCATAATGGCATCCCATAAGTTTGATTTTTTTTAAGTTTGTTTATTATTTATCATTTGATATTAAATTTATCATCTATATGATCTTCATATAGATGATAAATTCAATGAACTTCATGCAGATCCTTGCTGGAAATTTTAGTGGCTACACTTCGTTGTTGTAACAGAAAAAGAGGAGTTAGCACTAAAGCCTCCAGCCTTATGTGTAGGTTTGGTGTTGGTTGACATCTTTGCAGTCAGAGAGGGCTCTCACAGGGACTCTCTTAGATAGAGCTGAACATATTAACCAAGTTTGTATGGATTTCTGTTATTTATGAGAATTTGGCTGCAGCTTGTTGCTTAGACAGAGTAGTGATAGTAGTGAGGATGACAGGCAGACGACGTTTGCATGTAGGATGGTTGCATAAAACACATTTCCCTTGGAAACTGTGTTAAAAATAGAAACCCTTTCCACTGCCAAGCTTCTCTCTTTTGTCTAGTAGAGGCTTTTTGCCCACTCATGGGTGTGTTGAGCTACTCACTCTTCTGTGCCAACGTATTTGCTTGTCACCTCAGTTATACCTTATGGGATTTTGTGTAATACCTTTATTAAGTGTGATATGAGGAATAATAGATGGGTAAGTGAACATAAAGGTGATTTTATCATGTGACCATTTTTAAAAACTATTTTTTCTTGTTTAAGAAAAGCCTTGGTCAACTCTTAGGTAATATTTCTCATTTCCTGGGTGTTTAGGGTGAGGAATAGTGTTGTGGTGTTGCCCCCTGGAGATGCAGGGCTGTAGCATGCTGCAATTAAGACATTTCTATGTACAGGGCAACAAGATAAATATTACAGTGACCTTGCACAGATTTCTTGCTTTTTTCCCCTCCAGTCCTAATCCAGAAATGCAAACCAAGAAGTGGAGAAGAATGAACCTATACTTTAGGATACTAAAAATCACTCTCTATGTCTGTATCCAGCTGCTGTGACTACAGCACAAGTGGAATTAAGATTTGCTTCTTATTGTACTGTTAGACACTGTGCTAGGCACTCACTGCTGTGTAGTCACTAACCAAAGCCATTGGATAATTTGGACCGTTCCAGGAACTATAAAAAAAGGTTTGATGGAGATGAACGTGTTCTTCAAAATCTGCTTTGGAGTTTGTAGGTGAATCCCTCCAGGTTCTGTATTTTTTTCTTCTTTCTTGTTAAGGGACTGGTGTGGATTCAATTCTGTTGCAGTACTACTCAAAAAAACCTTATTTAGCCCATATATTATATGCACTGGAAACATCCACTAACAATCCCCATTAAGAGTTCAGTGTCATATCAAAATATTTTAGCACTGTGTTAATTGAGAGATGATAGTAAAGAATAGAGGGTCTTGGGATTTGTTTTTCTGACTCAGAGGAGCCCTGGAGATAGAATAAGAGTTAACCTATAAACCTCTAAGTTAATAATGTGTAATAATATAAGTTTCTAATTGAGGCTGGAATGCAACTACAATCACTACTCCTGCTCTGCAACAACCTGGTGGTGCTGCTGAGCGACTGCAGGAGAGGCCACTAGAGAGCAGCAGAGACTGTGTTAAAGTCACCGGTTGTCCCTCGTCTTAAATGACTTTGAAGGGAAGACAGCATCTGACAGCTGAAGGTTAGATGAGACCCTTTTTTATTTTTATCCCCCCCCCCCCCGTTGTTTTATTTAGAAATCAGCTTTACGTGCCCTTAGGTTTCTCTGGTAGTGTTTACCCCGCAATGTCCATACCAGTCCAGAGGAATGTGTACTTCGTTTTAGATGCAAATTGCAAGTTAGAGAAGATGCTCATCTAAATATGCTTTGGGGCATTCATGACTCAAAACGGATTTTTTTTATCTTTTCTTTTTTATCTCCCCCTTAACTGAAAGTGTTTTTTATGATGGCTGGTATATTCTTATAGTGACTCAGTCTGCAGTGATATCTGAGGGATTTTATCCGTTTGGCTGAGTATCTTCTCAGCAAAAAAGAGAGTGAAAGTACTTGAATGGAAGAAGAACTGTTTCTAAAAAACCATTACTGCAGTGCAATTGATGTGGCTGCCAGGGTTCTTGGCACCAACCAAAGAGACAGCAGGTGGACACAACAGCCAGGTAATGAGAAACAGTGGGCTCTGAATGGGCAAGTGGCATTAATTCCTGACCCTGGTCTTGCATAGACCACTTCAGACTTTGTCTCAGGGGACAAACTCAGAGGCTTTTTTATCTTATTCCTCAACATGCTGAATGGGTGAAAAATAGCCAACAGGGCTCATCTGTTTTTGGCTTACTGAGTTTCTGTCCTACTTGATGATAAAAATGAGTGCACAAAGGGAATAAACAGTAATACCTTTTCTAACCAGCTCCCATTTCTTGATACAAACACCAGCCAATTTCTTAAATGTCTGATTATATATTGTGTGGATGAACTAGATACTTCTTAAGAGGGTACTGATGAGGCAAGAAAGAGTGGGTGAAGAGATGAGGTCTTGTCTGCTGTTAGACTGATTAAAGTTCTATTCTAACTGTGCAGAAGTTATAGGGCATTTTGAATGAAAAATCATGGTTATTACTCCCACAGACTGTGCACTGCTGTACCACTATGTCTTTACCCAGAATGCCTGAGGCACTCCTTCACATAGAGGATGTGTCACAGACCTTGTCGCGTGCCGAAGGTGATGCCACCATTATATATGTGCATAGGTCTGATAATGCAGAATTTGCAAATTCTGTTGATTTGGTGGGCATAGTAAGAGTCTTGATGCTTCTGAAAATCCCTATGATTTTTTTTTCACTTTTAGATACTTTAAAACCTTTGGAAGTCCACCTCATAGTATACTACAACTCAACATACTTATATTTCAATTTTGAAGAAAACCAGCTCTGTAGTCTGCAGAAAGTAACTGTGGCAGAATTATTATTGGTGGCATTTATTCTGTATGAGCAGCTGCAGATTACATTATTTAATATCTGTTTTTATGTGTTTCAGAACTGATTTTAGTGTTACAACAAAGGCAGACTTGTCTTATGAGAATCAAAATTATACTTAATTGAATTCTGCTTTGGGAGTTTCTGTCAATCACACCACTGTGTGAACTGGGTAAGACACATGATTGCAACTATGATTAACTTCTTCAGAGTCGCTCTGAGTACTGGATATCACATTTCATAAAGAGTTGTAGTATCTTCAGAATAATTGTATTCTTCTGAAGGGTATCTTTTGAATGTCAAAATAACTCCATTTTCTTTGAGGGGATGCAAGTGGGATGAGAGGAAGAGATTCTTAAACTGAAAGTTGTAAAGATTTCTGAAACAGGGTCAGCTAAGATAATGTTCATTTGATGCATGTAAACAATTAAGAGAAATTTGATGAAGAGCATATCTGACAGCAGGAAATAACTTATGGCCAAGTGGGGCAAATCTTCAGAGATTAATGCTTTGCTTGAGGGTAGGAAGAATTGTTGGAGGGATTGACTGTGATACCTGCACTAAATGAGAGTGAAGATAGCACAATGAGTTCATGAGCATTCGTAACAATATTCAAAAAACTTTTATTTAAAATCTGGAAAGTCAAGTTGAGTGTTATTATTTTTTCCATTGCGTTACATGGATTCAGCAACAGAAGTTCTGCATTTGTTTCTTAACTGGTTGGAACAGCATCGGAGACAATGAAATTAAAGAGACTAAGAGAGGAAGACACTCTTCAGTCTTAATTAGAAAAAAATATATATGGTTAGCGTAAGGGCAAAAAGCGTTTTAACACATCAACTTCTGTGAGCAAATCAACCCAATGCAAAGCTTCCTCCTGAGGGTGCAATTCTTCACAGAAGCACCCCTAAAGCAGGCAGCTCCATCTGAAGTAGTCTTGATCACCTTCCTCCATGTGTACTTCTATCACCACTGTAACAACAGTGTAAACCAGCAAGGAATTCCAGCAACGAATTCCATCCCTTAGAACAGCCTACTACTACTTGTGTGTGAGCTAGCTCTGCAGCATCTTGAGGTGGGTGGGTGGTAAGTTAGCTGTAGATATAAGCTGTCAGCAAGTAATTAAGAGTGGATGTTCATGGTGCTGGAGTTTTCAGCACCATGAATTTGAAGTGTATACCAATGCTGTGAGTTTTCCTGTATTTATGCAGCCAGGTAAGGGAAATTAGTTTTTCTGCTCTTATCTTACTGGTTCATCTTGCTGAGCTGAAGTTTAATCTTCTTTTATTCCCAGCTCTTACAGCTTGGCAACAGAGAATATAGACCACTTTTACTGTAGAACAATGAGCCCTTATAAGAGATTTGAGTAATTTGCTCTGAAAGTAATGCCTCCTGTTTAGTTTGATGGAAACTAGAAAAGATACAACAAGCACATTAACACTATTTGATAGAGCAAATTCTCAGCTACAAAACACTGATTTTCAACATAGTCACCACCACTAGCTGTGCATTCTCACTGCTAATGAACAAGAGCCCTCATGCTGTGCTGGTAAAAATTTTCATGTCCCTCTGGAGTGTGGCTTTTCTTTCATGTTGATGTTTCCACTGCTGAGATGCACCACCTACCACCTCACAGTGCTCACAACCACTGTTTGGTCTCCATAAGTGTTCAGCAAGCATCAGTAAATGTTAGGTAGTGCAATATTTTCTTCGTGGAGGAATTCAGTGATGCACTTCTGCTTCATATGCGCTTCCATGTCCAACGCCATTCTGTCTGACTGCCGCTCTGCTGCTGACTGTTGTATGGCAACAACATGTAATGGAACACTGTCGGGAAGGTTCAATCCCTACTGCTGTAACACTAATGTTCACCTGCAGTGTCACTGGCAATCATAGTAAAACAGGAGACAGTATTTTTGGAGCATCCTTCATGTTAAGATTTGTGACTTACTAACTTAACCCTTACTATTTTAAGAATATATGTTAAGAATTGTAAATAGGGTTAGTCTGAAAATCACTGCATTATATACCTCTAAGTTTGGAGAGCAGCAATAAGACTTTGCATCCCTGATGGTAGTTATCCAGTGTTAACGCTCTCTTTGCTTTTCTCTGTAAATTGCATCAATTGTCTCCAGCAACATTTAACTTACATACGTGAAGGGACTGGCATTTTTAGATTGTCTGAGTGTTATTGGATGAAAAAGCTGATTTTGTCATGGGACATCTGTTTTATTGTTAATTAGATGAAATAGGAAAGACATCAGAAGAGTACGCACAGAAACTATTTCATAGTTCCTGCTTAAAATCTTGCTTGGATCCCTTGAAATTAATGATGCTTTACAGATTTTCACATTTTGATGTGAATTTCATTTAGGAAGTTTCAGGAACGAATGACAGAGAGTTGTTATCCATCTGTGCCTCTGTCTTTACAGTTTGATTGCTCCATGCCATTGTACAGTTGCTCCTTTCAAAGCAATCAGAAGGAAGAAAACAACCGAGTTCATTTGTCATTAAGAAATGAAAACAAAACAAAAACTACCTAAATAGAACAACTTGTATCATCATTGCATTTCATGTTTTGCACTTAGTGAAGTTAGAAGCACTATTTTTGTTGTCCCATCCAGCTGAGTTGATCGTTTTGATAGCTGTCAACTTGTGGATGCTAAGGTCCTGTTTTTCCTGATCTTTTTCTCCCATTGTGTATTTTTTTTTTCAAGGTATAGTTTGAAGACTCCTGTAGAGCAGCTTTTCTCTATTTTCTGTTGTTTCCTTAAGTTCTGTCATGTTGATGAGCTGCAGAAAAGGAAGCAGGAATAAAATATGCTCCCCAGGAGAGACAGAGAAATTGTCATTTGCAATAACTGGTGATGATATGTCATATTACTTCAGGATAAAGGAAGACAATGTTTCTCAAGGGAATAAGGAATTAAGAGCAGTAATGAGGACTATTATATAATGATGTAGAAATTTTGCTGGAAATGGGAAGAGAAGTCAGGTAAGACTGAGGTGATTTCATCTTTCTTGCTTGCAACAATGCACTTGCTAGTCTGGCACTGAGCACCCAATGGATACAGTAGACCAGTGAGGTGTGTGGGGAGCCCTGCTCTCTTTGCTCTTGATCCCTTTGACAGACCCAAGTGTTTCTGGGTACAGGGAAGCATTTGAGGCAGTGGGCAACAGCTGTGCTATTGGGGAGAATCATGCTGGTGGGATCAGGATGACGGAGGAGCAGAGGATGCCCAATGGTTCAGTAGACTCTTAGTGAGTAACCCTTAGAGCTGGAAAGGAGGAAAATCTCTTTTGCAGTTCCTGTCTTAAGAAATGTAGGGGAAGGAATGCATAGAGAATACAGAGCAAGTCATGGGCTGCACAGTTGGTGTTAGTCTGTATCAATGCTCACTAAGTGCTGGTGCAAGGAGCAGGTAAAGCAGAAAAAAGGAAAGTAGAATTTGATTTGGAAGGGGGGAAATGGATTTTATGTCCCTAAAGTGATGTTAGCAGGAAAGCGAAGTGACTTTAAAAATGCAGTCCTCAGCTGTGTGCACAGAGCTCCTATTAAATTAGGATTATAGGATGGAGTTAGACTCTATCACTTTATTATTTAACTTTTTTCTTTAGAGTAGCATCTGGCTGTAAGATGTGCAGTGTATTAAAGTGAGGATGTTAGGCCATGTTCGTGGAGTGGTGCTGACTCCTGAGTTGAACAAAGTTGACTTTTCCCATTTGTGACATTTGTGATGTCAGTTGATAAATTAATAAAAATTGGTCTTTGCGGAGATGAGAAAATATTTTAAAATTGGAAAATAGCTTATACTGAAAAAAAAGTGACATTACAGGAAAAATTTAAATGGTGTCAAGATAAAATATTATAATAATAAAGGAATTATTTTCACTAATACCAAAGTATTGCAGTATTTTAACATTTTCTAAAATAATTATGTAGCCACATTTTGGCAGGGTACTTTAAAAATGATCTTTTTTTTTTTTCCAGTTTTGGAAAACAGCAAATCCAATGACAACTGTAGGTTAAGACAAAAACAAAGGGTTTTTATCCTTTTAACTACTTAACAACTAAAGAAGTTGTTTCAGTTAAATTCAAACTGACTCCTTGTAATAGAGGTACAAGATATTTGGGCAAATCTTATTTGCCTGTTTCTGCTACTGTGCTGTGAATCTGTTAAGCCTTTTGCAGCAGAGGAGTTGAGGCACAGGAGAGGAGATCCATTCCGGACCTCTCCAGTAGATAAGTGCCTACTGAGGGAAAAACAGGATGACAGGATAACAGTCACTAATGAAACTCTCATGCAGAAGATGAGGCGAAATAATGTAGTCCATGGATCTGTGACCTGGTGATGCTGGTCACTTGCTCTGTTGTTTTTTTCCATTTTGCCCATCATCTTGTCTATGCCATAGTTTCTTTATTAGTATTTATGCCTTCCAAGTCTTAATACTAGGTTATGCATGCAAACTGGCCACTCCAGCTCTGTGAAGTGATATAGAGGTAGATTTAACTGGCCTTTGTAATGGAAAGTTGTGCTTCTAGCTGATTCCCAGGTGCTGTTAGTACCTCAGAAGCTCAATGCTGCATCCGTGTTTTCACTGTATTTTAGGTTATTTATTTATTGGTGAAGCTTAAGATCTACAGTGTGTTTGATAATCTTGGTGAGGTGCTATTTACTCAGTCCTTCCCACTTCAGACTAGAATATATCTACAAAGAAAGTAGAGCTTCTTGGTTCTCCAGACATTGTTCTTTCCTTTTGTGCTGAGGGGGCTGCCCACCCTTGGAAATAAACCCCTTCTCTCCCAGAGCACTTCATAGAGACACTTTCCTTCATTGTATACAGGAACATATATCGTTATTAGTGGGTGCTGCAGTTCCTGAGCTGCCGCAAGAGAACTTCAGAGGAAGTAACCATTAAAATTCTGAGGAAGAGGATGTATGAGCTAGCTGTGTTCAGTTCTCCTGGCTTTGAAGGTATAAAACCCTTATGATTACGGAACAAAGTCCCTAAAACATCCCAAGACTTTATAGAAGCGGTCAGAAAAGGATTGCCTTCAACACTGACCTCATGAAATTGTTGTGGAGTCTGCAGAGCCATTATGTATTCCACTTAGAGTGAAGGTCCTGGCCCTTTGTTTCAAATAAGTGCACATTAACATCCTATTCCTAGTGCAAAAAAATGTTCTTGGTTCTTCTAATATGTAATATCCATTAACTAAAAATATATGTTCATTATTCTCAATGCTGTACCCCTTTCCTCTCCCACTATTTGGTTTGGGACTCATGCTAGGGATAAACTTGGCAAAATACTTTCATTAGTGTGACTAAGAGAAACTTACAACATGTTTCATTTAAAAGGGAGCAAGATTGATACCCTTTATTAGCGAGCTGGAGCAATCTCTCCCTTTTCTTCTAAAACAGCTCCATATCTGTTTGGCTCTGGAGTGCACAATCTTGATGAATTGTGAGTTAACTTAATGGAGAGGAAAATGTGTGTAGTGCTGTGTGAGGGCAAAAGGGAGAAATACAGAATAAGAATCAATGGAAGAGAGAAGAGACTTGATGGAAAATGAAATGGCCTCTTCCCAAAAAAGTTGATGAAGAGAAAATAAACAGACTGGCAAGCAGGCTCAGAGAGGGAATAAGAGAAACAAGACAGTCATTAAGGTGAGAAATGGATCGCAGGCATAATGTATAGATTTTGATTTGGAAGAGCAGAAAGCGTGGGAATACTTGGATCATGGGCTTTGGTTCTGGCCCAACTTTGCTCAAATTAAATAAGAGAAGTTCAGAACAGCAGGAAAGGTGAAAAAATTCTCCTTTTCCCCTTAAGCATAGGATCTGAAATGAACAACACTAGAAGTTTAAACTCTATTGGCAAAATGTCAGAATACTTTTGAATGTTAGTGTATTTAACGTGGTTTCTGTTTCCAAAGCAATTGCTTATGAATGAATGTGTTTCTTTTGTTTTTTTTTGTTTTGTTTTGTTTTAACCCTATAGATTTCTGCAACCTGGGTATGTTCAGAGTTATCTTCTTTTACTTAACTTAGTCAGTAATTACTACTCCTGCCAGGGTTGTAGTGGCAGTCCAGACTCTCCTGATAGCTTACTAACCAATCTAATTTTACAAAATCTACTGCTGCTAATACATAGGCCAGAAAAGACCTTGCTTGGCTTTTAGAGGTAGGTGATTTCCAGGAGTAGCTGCTGGGACCAGAGGGGGAACACATGAAAATTGAACCGACTTGAGGAGGAAATTCCAGAGAGATGGAGCAAGAAAGCAGGACTCTAAATACCAACGTGCTTTCTTGGTGTTCCAGGGGAATTTTCTTCATATGATAACGTATAGAATATAAAGATCCATCCCAAATTTTTAGATGCAATAAATCAACATCAGGTTCCTTTCACTGACTGGTGTACAAGACTGTTGCATCAGTAGGGTGGTGCATGTGTTTCACAGAACCTGAATATTTGGTTTTTGAGATGATAAGCGAGGACTCTGGAGGATAAAAACACGTGTTGCTGTGTACACAGCAGCTGTACTGAGGAACAGTTATGGAAATTCTAAACACAAATTGATGCCCATGTTATTCCCTTTCATCAGAGTACCAGCATTTAGTAATTCTGTGGGTGTGTGCATATATAACTGTATATAACTGCATCAATGTTTATCAAACTTTAAGAAATTTGGTATGAAAGGAACAGGACTCAAAATAACTAACGGAAGGTAGAGAGAGAAAAGAGAAAAACAGAAAAAAGACAATCCCCCACCCTTCCTCCTACCACTCCCTAAGGAGATGAAAGGGGACTAAATTTTTAAAGATAGTCTTGGATAAAAGACTAAAATATTTATATCACCTTTTTAACCTGAATTTTATAGCAATGAAGTTTAACATGTATCTTCTATTACCTTTATCAAGTTTATGAGTAGCTTCCATTTATGACTCCCTTAAATATGTATAAGACAGTTTTACTTATCTTGTTTACATGGGTTTTCTCTTTGGGCATTTGTCTCCATCAACGCATAGCATGTTTATGGTAATTTACTATAATACATGTATATCAGAGGCAGTTTAAATGACACTTAGCCTTGAATATATTTGAGATTTTTTTTCCTTTTAGCCAGTAGGAAGTCAAAAGATATATGAAAAGCTATTAATTTTCAAATGATAGTAACATAAACAATATTAAAGTTTGTATTTGCTTTTGGAACAGTGTGAGCAAGAAATACATAACAAATGGGGCATCACACAGTTATTAAAGAAGTAAATAAGAAGTAAATTCAATCATTTCTTTTTGCATGTCAAGGATAATTTGGACTGTAGCTTGACGATTAGAGAGAACAAAATGCGTCTGATGACTTGGGTTAGCTTTAATCAATGAAAGGATAACTTTGACTCTTCAATAAGCATTTGTTTTCAGCAAGCTTCCTTTCCAGGCCTGTGTGAGTACGTTGCCTCACGCTATCCAGAAATGTCCTAAGGTGTGTGTGTGTGACAGGTCCTTGCTTTACTGCCACTGTGTCCCAAGAGATCTGAACAAATTTACTCTGTGCTAGGGGCCAATGCTGTGCATAGCATATGTTGTGTCCGTGCAGCAAGGAAGTGTTTTGATGCTAAGGTACTTCAGTGAGTAGAAGTGGAAGAAAAAAATAAATAAAGCTGGGACCCTGTAGTTTAGATACCCAAAATTGTCGTTTCAGACTGTGCTATCTGTTGATATCTGAGCTGGAATTGAGCATAGATGCTGCATGTCCTGGGATGTGCTTTACTGAGTGATCTGTGTTACTTTCAGCAATGTGGAAGACTATGCCCTCACCTGAATGTCTGTGTTTTGAGGTGAATAAACCACTGATAGTTTTTTGTCTAGGATCTTGTTCATTCCTACCCCTAAATTTGGGAGCACCACTTATATATCTTTACAAAACACATAACAATGTCTGGATGCAATGGAAAATAGATTCCCTGATGCATTGGAAAAAACCTCTACATGCTTATCTGTTTTTTTTTTTTTTTTTTTTTGTGCTGGAGAGCTTTTTAAAACCTGCATACCAATCCTAATCATTTAAAAGTTATTGCTACTAGAGACACTATGGAAAGCTGACAGTTGGTTCAGAAACCAAATTCTGTGGCCTCAAAAAGCTGTCAGTGTTAGAGAGTATCAGAAAACCCAGCTATTTGTGTATCTGGAGGTAGGAATCCTTTGGTACTGCAGAAATTTCACAAAAATCTGAACTGCTTCCCCTCCCCCCCAGTCCAGGTACCCGTGCATGCCAGGGTGCTGACAAGAGAAAAGATTACTATTAGAAATCACTTCTCTTGAATGCGTGTTTAGAGAAATAGCAAATTTATTTTTGTTTTTAGAGAGGGTGGGTGTAGTGTTCATAATACATGTACACAAATGTGTAATTGTGGAGCACTGAAATTTGCTATATTGCAAATGCAGAAAGAGCCATCACTTTGCTTCAGAAGTGGAAGCAAGGAATTAAATTCTTTTATGAATAAACCCAAATTGAGTGATTGGGCATACGCGTTTGTATTTGCTTTCTCTTTGTTCTTTGTTCTTCCTTTAGCAATTCATTTACATGCAGACTGCTAGTGATCAGAATGCAGAGCTCCCGTACAGCGGAGCTGCGTGCTGGCATTGATCTAGTTGTCTGTGCCAGCTCAGTGGTGCAAGATTTACTTCAATTTCCTCTTCCCTTTGTTCTTTTGACTCTGTGCTTTAAATAAAGACTTTTATTACCTCTAGAAATCTTGAGCACTCATGGCTATTTATACAAAACAACTATGACTATTTATTTATACTAAATAACCATGACCCATTTCTCTGTGATAGATAATTACAGATCTCCCAATTTGGTGGGTCCCATTCTTAGATATGTCTGAGTTTCTCAGTGCTGCTAGGTTTGGGGAAAGAGCATGTAGCTGCAGGCTGTGTGCTTCTGGGAAGAAACATCTGATACAGTTCTGATGATAGATCCCAAAACTGAATAAGGAAGGACCAGGGGCATTTGTTTTCCACTTAAATAACCGAGTTAATCACGACTGGAGAGGAAGTACGTGGAAAGGCCCTAGGAAATGGTGTAGCATACATGGCTTGGCCATCCCTTTTTGTATCGCTAATATTGTAGGGCAGGCAAATAATACACAGTAAAAAATATCTTTAAGTGTCTCTTTACACCAAGAGAAATAGAGTAGAGGTTGTCTTTTACTTACTTTCCATGGCAAGAATAAAACAGATTCCTCTGTAAAGGAGGGAGATTTAATAAGTGCTGCTATAGTTGGAATGTGTTTGGTATGTGCTTTTCTCTCTGAACTGTAATTGCATAACTGTGCAGTGGTGCAATGTATATTTACATGGAATGATACAGAGTCAGGCGTTTCAACCACTTCTGCTTTCAGAATGACTTCTGTTAGTGAATTTCTTAGGGTGATGTCCTGTTAAGAAACTGGGAGAATGCATTAGATTCCATTCTGTAACTTTTTACGTAACACACACATTTTCTACAATAGCAGTGTACGGTGGTTGCATTAATTTCCCAAGTACATATTTTACTGATTATTTTCAAGGCTCCCTTCAATAAAATCTTACATAGGAAAAATGTGGAGAATGCTCTTGGGTTGTGTTTTTCACTTTTCTTTTTTTTTTTTTTTTTTACACAAAGTTATTTGTAAACCGTGGTTATCTTTGTGCTTCTGCCATTTTGTTGTATCCCCACTGTCCTTTACACTGAGATGCTAAACCAGCATCTCCTCACACAGCAATGCTCTCCTTGCAGTGTGTAGACCTGGCTTTCGTTACATTGCAACATTACAGCTGGTGTTTAGCTGTGATAGCTGGTTAGGCAGCAGTTCCCCTTGCTCCAGGATCTAATGATGATGTAATGGACCATGACCAGAGTTGTGTGTCTTGGTGTTGTGATGCAGGTGAGCACAGCAAGGAAGATTATCTGCTAGGCAGAGTCTGGAGCAAAGGAGGACGAATGCTGCTTTTAATGAAGAAACTGAGCAGAATTACAAGCAGCAGATTAATTACTTTCCCAAAAGGAAAATGTGCTTAGTTTCAAACTGGTTGTTCCAGTGAGCCTTGTATTGTATAACACTCACCTGAGACAGAGGCTGACAGGCCGTCCCAACCTTTAATTGACTAATTAATAGTTATTAATTAGTATTCCCTGCAGTTGTAATCTCAACCATGAGTTAATTGATTCTGATGGGGAATTAAATGTCCCATGTCAGAGATGAGTGCCCATAACAGCATCTGAGGCAGTTATTTAGTGTAACAGACTGAAACAAACCTGTTTTGTGTGTGTGTGTACGCTGATATCAGTTTGTGCAAACTCTTGGTTTTGTTTATTTAAACCTATTGCTCTGTGCCTGTTGGATAATGTGGTCTGTAAACACTTAATGGAGACATTTAACTCTTATGTAACAGAGAGGGAGGAGGGGAAATGCTATTTTCAACTCCTTTGTTCTGATACAGGATCTGTTTCTCTCCAAAACCCATTGGAAAAACATCTGCCTTTCTAGCTCACTTCTGTTGTGAGTTAAAATCTTCTGGCAATGAGAACTAACTGCTGGATTTGGTAGTCAAGTGCTCTAGCACTGACAGACTGCACTATTTCATAGCAGCATAAATATCATTGTGTTTATTACGTTCATTAGGTTAAGAGATTTTGGAAAATAGCTTCTAATGGGCAACATGACTTGACAGGCAGGTACAGCTGACAGAACAAACATTAGTTTTCCTGTTCAATTTACAGAGTTTTCTGTTGCTGAGCCCTCTGTCAGGCAGTAGCAGAGGGATGGCACTGCCTTTAGTTTGCTGTTGCTGTGCTGCCTGAGTCCTCTTGTGGTGCACTAGAACTTTTGAAGCTGAAGGAAACCTCCCTGAAGGTTTTTCAATCAAGTTATCTGTTAACTGCTCATTAAATTCAAACTGTAAGCTTTTATTTATATAAATATATAAAGCTGATATTTGTATTTCTATCGGCTTTGTGGTATTGCAAGAACTCCTAGCGTATCCGTATCCTCTGGTTTAAAGTAGAAACATGGCAAATATATACTTATATGTAAATAGGAAATATTCAAACTCTGGAGCAATGTGGATTGCTGTCATACTCTAGGCAATGTACAAACAATGCAGAATAAACCCTGACACAACCAGTGCTGATGGATTTTTGCCAAGCAGTAGAACCAAGATACCACCACTGGGAGCACACAAGGAATATCTGAAAAGCTGGTGCTCCAAAGGGGTATGTGTTTGGATGTGGAGCTCCATGGCTGCTGCTGTTGTCTGGATTCCCAGACTTCTCATGAGGACTGTGAATGGTAAGCCCAGAAGTGGAATTGTGTAGCCTGTCACAAAGAGCACCAACAAAACCTTTCTGTCACCCAACCACAGACTATTTTATACTGCTTAATTTCCTCGGTTATTGATTGGGATTCTTGATGGAGGACAGTCTGATCTCCTTTAACATGACGATTGAGAGATGAATGGGAAGGTGAGAGAAACTGATAAATGGTGCTGATTTTAACACTTCGGGCTAAACCACAGAACTCCTAATTTCCATTTAAAAGGAAGAGAATTGCCCTGCAGGTGACAAACGGGATGCTAAATTATTTTGAAAAATTTAGGTGTCAGGCAAAGATGGGAAAGATTTATATGTTAATGAGATCCTCAGCACCTTAGAGTGGTGTTGGCAGAAAAATAGATGCACCCATCTGCACCTTCAGATGTTATCACCTAAGTTGAAACAGTCCCATGCTTTTCTGGGACAAAAATATAAATGAATAAATATCTGTGGTTGGGCAGATTACCCACAAACAAACCTCACGTTTCTTTCAAAGCCTTTCTCTAGGACGTGCTGTCCCACCTGGCCTGACAGTGAAGCAGTTTGAGATGTATCCTCTGCCTGCTGTAGCATGGGTGTGGGGTTGGGTGCCCATAGCTAAGGCTGGAGCACTGGAGAGGGTACTGGCTTCTGTGAGCTTGAAAAGAAATGACAGAGACCAGGAGCGTTTCTGATGGGACATGACACATGCAGCTGAGCCCAGCTCAGTGCAGCTCTGAGCAAATACTTGCAGAAATCACTCTGAGTTCCAGGAGAATACTGATCTGGTTGGACTTTACTTTAGGCCTTAAACTATATATATGTGGTTTATATATATACTTGATTGTTTTTATTTCTCTGTGTAGCTTACATACAAATAATGAAACAGAATATAGCTATTACTGTTTATTGTTTCATATAGTTTCCATCTGAATTTCTTTTTTATTTTTATTGTTTTTCTCAACTTGGAAATCTTTGAAATGAACCAGGTTTTACAATGAAACAGTACAACCTGCCTATATCTTTTTTTGAGATGTACCTTGTCCTGATGCACCCCATCAAGGGAAAGTACAAAATAGTTGCATTTAATAAGTTTATTAAAGTAAGTTGGAGTCAGAAATTTAATAAACTTTGAATTAAACTGAGAGTGGTGACAGAAGCTAAAAGCAATGCAGCGCTCAGCTGTCATCCTTACACTGAAAAATATTTTACAGGAAGAATTCAATAGACGTGGCAATAGCTTTTTTTTTCCTTTGTGTTAATATGCAAGAGCCTAATAAGCTTGCTAAACATTTCTGCTGAATTATCTGCTATAGCTAATCCAGCCTAGGCATGGCATTTGGGCCTGTGGAGAGGCCCTTAGAAGATGTCAAGCATTTTATAAATCAGATAATTTTCCTTGGTCAGTAAAAGCCATGGAGATCCAGTCTCTGGGCAGATTGCACTCTTCAATTGAGATGTTAAACTTTGTTTCTTTTCAGAAGCTGTATGAGTCAGCTCCAGGCAAATCTGAACATTACAGCGGAACTAAAACAAACATAAAGTGGAACCAATCCTAAATATATTTGCATCTAGATTTTGGCAGACATTGTTATGGCTTTCTGTATTTTATGTGCCTTTTTCATTTCCCTGTGAAATATTTTTTGGTAAACTGATAAGGATTTTAAACCACTTGAAGTTGTTGACTCTTCCACTTATGCTAATGATATGTCTTGCTCCACTACTTCAATTTTAAAGAGAGAATGACTTAAAGCTTTGCTTCTGCATTAACCCAGGCATCTGCTAGCAAGAATTTGTGCTCTTGAGATTGTAAAACAATTAAAAAAATAAGAAAGAAGCAAAGATTTTTTTCTTAAAATGCAAAGATGGGCAAATGTAGACAGAGGTTTTTGGAGTGACCTAAAAACTTCTGAGATTGAAGTCTCATATTTAACTTTACTGTAAGCAGGATAGAAGCGTAGCTAAAAACAAAAACCCATCCCATTCATGTGCAACTTTATACTATAAAAGAACAAGTAGGAGTAGATGGAATTTATGTGCATAGGAATGTAGATTCTCAATCAGTGTGAGTTAAGCTTATGCATTGCTCTTTTCCTTCTCCATGTTTAGCTACCCCAACAATAGGGACAGCAAACTCAGCTGAGAAAAGGTATTAGTTTGAAGTGACACTAAACTGAGACTAACCTTAGAGCTGACCCAGAGCTGGTATTCTATTCTGCTCTTACTGATGAGTTTAAATGTACTGGAATATTTCAAATTAACAAAGTGTTTATTGGTCCAGTTTATTAGACAGACTTTGGTGGTGACATTACTGCGCATAATGTACATTATTGTTAACGTTTCTTTTCTGTCACATCTTTTCCTTTTAAACTCTGGTATCTAGAAGATGGTATGGAGCTAATTCAAAGAAAATGGTTATAATGTTTTCTGCTCTGTATCCTTCAAAGTAAAGGCACATCAGCCTTTTTGGTTTAAATGAGCTTTTGGTAGAGATGGGAATATTTTGCAATTATTATGAAAAAATGCATAAAGAACACTTTGATTTGGTCATCTGAGTAGGTACATAAAGTCCCAAATCCACTTCTCTTGTGATGATGAAGTGGTTTCACACTTGGTGGTGTGTTCTTACAGCTTTTCAAGGGCAAGGTTAATTAAGAGTGCCATGTGTTCAGGTACTCTGTTAAGGATTCTATTTATTCTTCCTTCACCTTTTAGAAATAAGTTTACACATGATTATAGAAGTGGTAACAATGGATATACTATTAAAATCTATGCTTTATTTATTTATTTATTTATTTATTTATTTATTTTTGAGAACAAATGACAAAGCCTTCCCAAACTACATATAATAGCTGAATAATTTGTCATCAGTTATTTTTTGTGTTCCAAGATGGAAGACATGCAGTTTTTTAGTTAATGTTTTAGATCAGCTCTTCAGTCTTGCAAGCATTAGATGCACAGTGTATATCTATGGTAAGTAACCTTGTTTGATAATTGGCTCTGTTTGCATCAGTAAAGTTACTTATGCTTGCCTACATACAGCCTAAGTAAAACATACAAGTGTGGTACATTTATAATAAGGTAATTGCAGAGATACTTGGTTAGCATGGAAAAGTTATTTCTCTAACAAAGAGAGCAGAAGGGAGCAAAGGTGTTTACTGACTACAGATAATCAATGACAAAGTTTTAAGCAAATATTTTGATACAATCCTGCCACTAGAAATAGGTGAGCTGTTAACTGGTAATGTTTAAATGCAAGAATAAACAAATATGAGTTGCAGCTCCAACGTTTTGCTTAGTTAGAACAAGCCTTTGCAAAAGGACTTAGAAGATAACACTTGTCTAAATACCTCGGTTTGCTGTCAAAGAAGCTACAGAATGTTGAGCTTTTACTGCACTGTTCTCAAGATTCCTTTTATGATTAGAACTGTCAATGGAGACCCCATATTGTTCATCACTGAATACCTGCTAGGAGATGGTAGTCACATATACGATAATAATAATAAAACCCCAGAGGTGCTTGATCTAACTATGTGTAAGAGAATATTAAAATACCTTTGCTATCAGTCTCTCTAATTATAATATAGATGACACAGTTTCTTGCCATTAATAAGAGCATCTCTGAATAAAACTATTGCAAACGTATAGTATGATCTTTATCACCAGGCCTTTTTAAACCAGTCCTACAATATCACCAGCCAAGGCTAAATGTAGGTTACTATTTTGCAATATAGATTCCTTTATGCTGCTTGAAAAGTGCAAAAAAGCTGATATAAATGATAATACAAGTCTAATGTATTTTGTTCTCTTATATCAAGGAAGCTTTCTGTGCAATAGAAAAAGTTCTTTATGGACACAAAAGCTTTAATAATAAAGATCGCTCTATTTTGGTGCAAATTTATTACTTTTTGACATGTTAATTATATTCTGCCCCATAAAGGGATGATTGGTAGTGTCAGGATTCCTAATCTGTGTCCATAAAATACATTTTCCTGTTCTTTTCCCCTCATTTTCATTTTTGTGGAAAATTCATTCGTGTAGTCAGACATCATATCACAGAGAGGGGCATCCGTCCACACTTCCCTCTGCAGGAGGTGACAATACAGTGGAAACCTTCAAAAATGACTCATCCTCCAAAAGGTTTAAGGGGAGCAGTCTGAAACTGTGCCCTGCCCTTGTTTTGCTGGTGTGGAGGATAAGATGTACTGTACAAAGTCATAAGAAATGTTGTTTAAGTGTTAGTGCTATTAGGCACTAGTTCAACCGTGTCTGGTGTTCTGCTTTATGCCCCAGTGAAAAGTCCTTTACATCCATGAGAATGCTTTCTGAACAAGGGGAGAACAATAAAAATGAGCCTATTAGTTTCTAAGAGGCCTTATTCCCACGCAATTAAAGATTTTTAAAGAATTTGGCTTGTTCCTATGAAAAACTGCTCTACTGAAGTTTTGCAGATCAAATGTACCGGTCTACAGCTGTACAAATTCTCTTTCACAGAGCATGAATGCTGCAATTTGCTAATGTACGTTTTGCTTTTCATAATATTCACAAAACCAGTTTACGGTTCAGAACATTCACAAAGCTGCCATTTTTAAACTTTGCTTCTGAATACATAGCATGATTTTTCCCACTTTTTAATGCAGTTTTTTTTTTTTTTTTTTTTGTGTCTTTTACGTAAACAGAACACTAAAATCTAGCGAAAGTTTGAAGGAATGATCCAAATGCCTGAGCTCCCCGGACAGAATGCCACTCACTCTTTTCTTTTTTTAAATCTGGTATTTCTGGACATCCACAAGGATGCATTATGCATTTATATCCTTTACATCCTCTTGGTGTATGCATGTTTTAATACACTTAGTCGGGGGAATGAGGGATGCTACTGTTAATATCCTGATATTGAGCAAACAATTCTAATGTCTTCCCTAATTACTTGACCACTGGGTAAAATGAGTGTGATAGTCTTTGCATAGACTAACAGTTAAGTCCTTTTTTATCTTTTAGTTGATTATGATTTACCAACAGAAATTCTGATTGTAGATGGCCCTGTACCATGTTGTGGAAACAGCTGCAAAGGAGGGAGGGAAAATTCTCTTTTGAAAACATAGATTAAATATTCTCCATAAACAGGAGAAGATGAGCAGTGCCTCCCTACTAATGCCTAGGAAGAGATGGTGGAGTGTTTTGCCCTTAATGTTGCTGCTAACAGCAATAAATAACTGTTGCACCTCCTCACAGCTTATTTCTGTAGGTGCTTAGAGGCAGATGATTAAGAGGAATGTGAGTGAATCAGAGGAGAGAGTTCCAAAGCAAAGTGCTGCAATACCAGCTGCTTGGATGCCCCATTGCAGGAATTAGTGTATTGTTTTAATGATGCCAGGGCTTGGATGCATTTCTTTGAAATGCACGCTTGAACTGTTGTTTACTAAAGTGTTGCCAAGGCATTATGCATTGGGGATATTGTTATGGAGGGGAAAAACACATTGCCACAGATGCAGCATAGTTTTTATTTTATTTTATTTTGTCTGTCTGTATTGACTCAGCACCACGGCAGCTGTTCTCTTTTCAAATAGCTTTGTTTTCCTGAGGCACAGTCTATACTTATTTCTGGAAGTTGTAAAGGAAAGGGAACAAGTAAAGGACTCCAGATGAATTTCTGAATACAACCATTCTCACTCTGTTCAGGAGTAAATTTTACATCCATGCATGTTTTGCAGGTGGCCTGGAAAGAAGCAGAAACTTTAAGACTTGAGGTTTAAGAGTTAACAGTATTCTGAAAGGATGGAGTTTTGTGTACCTTTAACTGTGTGTATGACTCAGGCCTTGAAATACAGTGTGCAAAGGGGAAGTGTGCCCATTTTACAGGTGGGGAATAGAGGGGGAGGTGTTTGGGTGCTTTGTCCAGCATTTCAGAAAGCCCATGAGTAAGCTAGGGGTAAACCCAGCCTTGCCATTAGCAAGAAATTGCCAAGGAGTGGTTTTGGGGTGCGGTCTGCATTGTTCCTTTTCTAAGCCTGAGACCATCTGAGTAAGGTTTGTTAGGTCTGCTGTAGCGATTTGCAATCTCACTTGGCTGCCTGCTCCAGTCTTCTGACTTTTCTCACTGATGCAAAGTAATACAGACCTTGTTGCAGACTAATAGGGAAAGCTCTTAATACTAGAAAAAGAGCTCATTGTCTGCATAGTGCATACTCCAGAAAGAATATTTAGTATTTAACTAAGGATTACTTTCTTACAGTAGATTATTTTTCCCCCTATTTGTCACGTATTTTGTTGTTCAGGACTTTTTCTCCCATATCATTTCACTTTTCTACGCAGTACTGAGCTCTTTGCTTGGAAGTCAGAAGGAATGTTATGTAGCCTTTCTTTAGGCGATTTGTATTCAGTAGATCCTCCCTCAGTGTCCTGTTATATTCAGCCTGAGACACTTGTCACAAGTCACCCAACAGATTAAGAGAGAAAACTTTGAGTTGCTCAGAATTTCCTAACCATATGCTTGGCCGTAAAGGATGTGTTAAGTATCAGGTGATTCAAATTGAAAACCTCAGCAGCTTTATAATCTCCTGGTCTCTACAGTCACTCCAGCTACTGATACCAGAAGCAGAAGCTCTAGGACAGGCTCATTGTTATGAGCACTCTGTACACCTTATCACTGCTGGTTTAGGAGCAAAGATCCAAAAAGAAAAGCTTTCAGTCATTTCTTTCCTGTCATGGAGTAAGTACCTTGAAAATAATTATACCCTGTTACTGGAAACATTTGGCATAAGTGCTGTTGCTCCACCATTAACATTTTCTAGTTTCTCACCAGACTGCCAGTTCTTTTTTTATTACTGTCTTGTTAGTGTGATGAAGTGATGGCATTCTTCTATCCTTGCTGTAGGTGCAGCCAAATGGCAAAAGAACATTAGTCTACAAAAGTAACTGAACAAAAGACTGAAATGGCCAATTAATAACAGCATCTGCCTTGTATTATCTGTAGAGACTGACCATGCATGCCCCACAGTCTCTCAAGATCTTGCACATAGAATCTGAGGAGACATCGTTCTGTTTTAACTAAATCCAAGTACAGTTCTCCAAAATATGACTTATTCTACAAGGCTTCCCACTTCATCTCTTTCCAAAATTTCAAACGTTTCTGCTGTTTGGATATCAAGTCTTTGGCAAAACTGTCTGTCTTTAATGGGCCTCTGAACAGAGGGCAATCTATATAATTGATGGCTGATCTTAAGCTGTATTTGCTTATTGCCATCAGAGAAACATGCAGCAAATACCATGGAACTTTGAAAGGCCCTGTCTTGGACGATGCAGATCTGGATCTTACCTTCTACAGCAGTTGGTCTTTTATCTGTAAACTGTTCTCACTCATAAATTCCAAGTTATTCTTGACTTTGAAACTGTTGGTGCCTACTTTATCTTGGACTCCATTCTCTTTGAACTAAGTACAAATGACTGAACATCTCCTAGTACGGCTGTATGTCTCTGCATTAGCTGGCTCAAGCAAATGTGATGCTATTTAATCACTGTCAGGAAACAAAAAATCATTTTGCCATCTAAAATGGCTGTGTGTCTTTTGCCCTTCTGTGGCTTACTTGCTTTTCTGATCAAAAGCATGTTGTACTAGAATGTGAAGGCACCTGCAGTGTTCCTTTTTGCTTCTATTAGTTCAGTGTTTTCTGGCTCTTTATTCTTACTCTAACACAGAGACTTATATTAGAAAAACCAGAAACCTACAAAAGATGTATAACTTGCTTTATACTGCTCAGCTTTTGTCTATTCTCTATTGTTTTTCTTTATCTTCTCTCATGTTCTAGATTTGTCCAATTTAAACTGCATGCCCTTAGGGCAGGACACATCTTGGTGTGCATTAATTAATGTTTGAACCTTTCTATTCACTGCAGCATGTCAAGCACATCCTCTACTGGCTGGCTGAGACCTGATGAGCAGTAGGAAGGTTATAAAGCACTGTTTGAAATGGGTCTCTGTGTAGTCATTAAAGTGCATTGTCTGTCTATCTGCCTATCTCCTTTCTTGCTGGTTTTTTTTTTTTCCTTCAGTTCTCCTTGACCCAAAATTACGCTCTCATTTTCCATCAGTTTTCTCTCCTCTTTACCTGGCCAACTTCCTAATTTAATTCTGCAACAAAATATTCAGTAGAACAGAGGTACGATTATGCTTCCCATTTGAATCAGGTCTAGTACGCTAAGGGCCAGTACCACATCTCCCTCTTTATGTGGTTGTGGATGAAGGAAAGTAAGATGGATTTTTGTGCTAGCTTCTCTTATTCACAGTAGTTTTCCATAGTGACCACTTCTGCCCTGCAGATCCTCTCTTAAAGTATTTATTCTCAAGAAAGTGTTGTGTTGGGACTGCTAGATACTTTACACTCCTATTGTTGGCACTTCAGAAATGGACTTGGGATGGTACTTTCCTGCACCTCTGTTTGCTGTGAGCAATGTCTGGTTTGCTGAAGCCTTCTTCCTCCTGTCTGGCATTTATTTTCATGTCTTTCTCTGAATGTGTTTTTGGTTATTCTGTTTGTGTTTTCCAGTCATCACAAACTCAGCTGCTTTCCTATAGTTGTCAGGCACTTTCCTACTCTCCTGTATAAATGTACAATCTTAAGAGTGGGTTTAAAGTGTTGAAAACTGCAGCAGTGAAAAATATTTTTCTGTCTTGAAGGCATTTTTGAAAGACTACATGGAAGTAAGTACCCTGTAAAACTGGACCAATAATTGCATTATGCAAAGTAGCTGTGTGTTTTGATTTGTGAAGAGGAAAGAATCACAGTAAGAGATGCCCAGTATGGTTTTGTTAGCTAAGTCTACTGCACTGTTTTGACATTAGCCTAGTTGAATGTTATCACTGAAGCCTATATGCTTTCGATAAAGTATCTTGGAGAGTGTGACGTTTTAATTGCCCTCTTGCTTGTTTGGTACTTTGACCAGCTATAGGCAATGGGAATCAAAGGTACCGATTTTCCAGTAGTGATGCAATTGGCAGCAGTAGAATTCTGGATGTCCAGAGAGGAAGTAAAATTGGGTTTCCTTCACTCAGGAATCTGGGTGGGGGTAAAAGACTTATTTTGAAATAAAACCTCAATTTTATGTAGGAAGTTGTCTTACATCTGCATGTTAAATAGGCTTCACTTGATCCGTATCTGCAAACACCCTTGTGTAACTGCCTGCTTCTCTAATATACTACAGTCAGACCTCTATTTAAGAAATATTTTAAAAGCAGAATTGCTCTCTAGCCTTATGGGTGCCTATTTTTCCCCAGATTGGCAGCCACTAAGCTGCTTGTGGGGTAATGTCATTCTACTACTTCTAAGCTATTTGATATTCCTGTTCGAGCTAAAGCTCAGAGCTCTTAAACAAGGTTTCTGAAATGCAACAGAAAAATGCATGTCTTTTGAATAGAACACAATTTCCATTCCCTACATCCAAAAGGATAAGAGCAGAGAGCTAAGTTAAAGTACGGTATTGTGGCTGCTTTGAGAAGGTGTGAATGAATACAGAGTGAGGGTAAGAGGGCTATTATGTGTGCTAAGACATGGTCACCTGAAGCGGCTGGCTTTGCTTGAGCACAGAACTGTGGAAGAATAGATGCTCGGTGAGTGATCTGCACAAGGGATGGGGGGAGTGGATCTGTTTGAGGCTCCTCACTGAAATCTTAGATTGGTTTCTGAAGTACTCCAGCCCCACTCCTCTCCTCCCCACGTTCCTTGTTTCCTCAGCATCATGTGCATTCCATGGACAGCCTGAATGCCCAGCTTGTCGTGGAAGCTTCTGGTCAGAAGCCTCAGTGGTCAGAAATACAGTGCTAAGTGGAAACTGAGTCGCTCCTGAGAAAAGGGTGAGGATGAGGATGCTCATTGTGCTCCTCACCGGATGTGCAAAATCCTTTGGGAATCTTTACCGTAAAATGTGTGGATGTCGAGTGCTGCTGTCTTTTCTATATTCACAACACTGGTGATGCCTGGTAGGTGCACTTCCTTACTCCTCTGCTCTACGTTTTCTTGCAGACATTGATGAACTGCTAAATGTCAGAGAATGGGTTTATTTCTGTTAATTTCTACAGAGTTCCCTCTTCTGCCATCATCTGAGAATGAAATCTAGCCATTAGATTTTATGAGAATAGCGATAAATTGAGTCTTTTAAAATTTGAGCCAGTAGATGTCAGCAGTTCCTTTTCAAACGGCTTTGGGAAAGCAGCAGTAAATGAATTGACTTGCTTGCATCCAAACTTATATGATATCAAATATTTACCCCCCAAACCAGGAGCTGTATAAAATACAGCCAGCAAACGAGCATGAACAGCCTCCTCCTAGTTACTTGTGAAAGTGGCATTAAGAAATTCTTGACAGCAATAATATATTAAATATAGTCTGTTTTAAAGATACATACAAAGAAAATCTTTGACAAGGCCGTCACATGACATACCTCCATGAACGTTAAAACTCTGGTATATTTTTTTTTATATGTGGGGGCTGTGCTCTTACGTTATTATGTTTTATCATGAGAAGTGCAGCAGTCCTGCTGTGCGTTACAGCCGATGGAAGAGGGGGCAGCTGTTGGCCTGCAGTTGGATATATATTTTGTTCATACCAAATTTACAAGACTATGGGCTGTGGCCTTTTAATGACAACGTTTTTATATTTGACATTTCTATATTTTTTTAGGAGTGTGAAGATTGTATTAAATGGTTCCTTTCTGTTCCTCTGTAAATCAAGATCAGTTTCACCAAAATTGATGGCCACTGTAAAAGCAGCACAGGGGGATAAAAATAAAGCACATGATGCCCTCATTGCTAGCTTTTGGCCTGTGTTGTTAACTGTGCTTAAATTAACATCCTTATCCTGGTCCACTCCTTTGACCTTGAGTCAATATCAAAAGGGTTTGCAAAGCTTTCTGAGGAGGGTTCGTTTCTTTTAGCTTCTGAGTCAGCAGGGGGAGCTCACACCCATTTGGTTCAATTAGTCAAATACTGGTTATTAAAGATGCTTTAAACTAGGCCATTTTATTTACACACGTGCACACGCACACCCGCCCACACACCTCCTTGTATATATGTATATGGAATTCACAGAGCTTTATAATCTATACCTTAGCAGACTGTTTGTTTAAAAAGTCTCATTACCGTATTTACCATATCCTCGTCACAGATAGCAGTTCTTATTAAAAAGAAGGGTCAGACAAACGAATGTTTAAAAACAGTCCTATAAAATGATTCTCTTTTATTATCTCAAGGTAGATGGAGGACAAGAAGGTTTTTCTACAGCTCTACAGGAGCTGATGCTCAGCTGAAGAAATGCTGTGAGCTGTGAGTGAGCCTTGATTTCTAAGGCAGCTGGATGCTTTGGCAGCAGTCATTAAGAAAGGAGTTAAAACTAGGCTGTTGTCAATTCTTTAACATGAGAATACTAAAACCAACATTTTTTTATTTCTTAAATTTATTGGGAAAAGATACAGTCTGATCCATCTTACTGCCTTTGTGCAAAGCTGCTTCGCTTTTGTTCTGTGTGAATGAAAATGAGACTTCTACTGTATGTTCACAATATTTTCAAGAATATCATTTGGATATGTTAGTGCAAGTCAGAGAGTCTGTGGAAGTTCTTTTCTACTGAAGCTTTGTGTTAAATGCTGTCTCTTTATTTAATTATGCATATATTCCTGATATTTAGAGGAGTAGAATTACTGTATGTAAGACAAATACAATTTTATGTACAGATCACGAGACATTTTAGCTAAATAAAAAACCAGTAATTCTTGGTGGCAGGAGACAGTGAAGTGACTCGCCCAAGGTCACGAAGCAGTAAGACAACAGGGCTGGGAATAGACACCCTATCTCCTCCGGATTCTGTGTGGTGCCATGTCTTTGCCTTGGGCAAGCAGAGAGATTTTCTATTTTCTGATGGCCTTTAAGTTTTCAGATGTTTGTTAAGGTATCATGTATTATTTCCCCAGATACTTTTTCATTGTAACTGAGAATGTTTTAACTTGTTGATTGTATTGATTTTTGATGTGGAAATAGCAGGCTGCTCCATTTCAAGCTAAATTTCAAGGGCACAAAGATTGTTAGAATGGAAAAGCCACTTAGCTCAACACACTTGTTCCTTTTATTTTTATCTCACTCAGGCATAGAAAGAACCCGAGAGGTCCTAGCCCTGTCTTCTCTATCCTGGATGGAATCCCAATTACTTTAGGTGCTGGAAGAATTGGGAGGAAAAAGCAAACGTAATCTGCAGTATAAGCAGATATGTAGCTGGCTGTTCTTGTGGTAGGGATATCTGAGAACACAGCAAGCACATTCAGCCTCCACATTCAGCAGTGTTCTGGCAGGTGCTGCTGCACCACTTCCGAGTCCTCTCTGAATCAGTGACAAATGGTGACTGTCCCTCTGATGGTCCTGTTGGTACCTTGCTAAGCAACAGCAGCCTTAAGTGCTTTGCATCTTTTCAACTCTGAATGCATTTCTCTATCCTCTATCACCACCTACATTTATATGTTGTTATTTTTATTTGCTATTTATTTATATATTTTTTTCTTCTGAAACTGTGACCCTAAACTAGGATTAAGACTTTTAGGAATTGTCCTTAAATCCTTTCCTGTGGTATGCTGCGTAATTTTTCCATTTAATATGGATTTCTTCTTTGAGTCAATTGCTCCTAGTCCTATTTCCTCACAGTCATCTACATTTGAGATACATTTCTCTTTACTGGCTCAGTCATCTCCCTTGGAAAGTCGTTCCCTGATTGTGACAGGCATGAGCCAACACTCTGCGACAACGTTCTCATTGTTTGCCCTGAATTTGGAACCTGACGCTAAGGATGAAAGCCTTTGTCAGCTTCACAGGTTAGTGAACAGCTTTCATACAGACCTTAGGTTCCTGGGTGGAGAGGGAGAAAACACTTGCTTCTGTCATCTTGGTGCATTTCTGTATCACTGCTCATACTCTGGTGTAGAAACTGCAGTGTTTTTTCTTCTTTCTTCTGAAGCCTTTGCAGTAGCTTTTCCACACACCCCGTTCCTGAATCCACGGGAAGAATCACTAGTGTAAACACAGAGCTTTGCTCTGTATGTTTGCAGGTTATCCCAAGTAGCAGAGCCATTGCAGCTCTGCTGCGCTTCTGGAGCTCTCAGCCTGCGGAGGGCAGTGTTTTTCAGCTGCAAATTTGGTCCTCGTCTTAAACGTAGGAGAGTGTTACAAGTGCTTAACTGGCTCCAGTTCTGCCGATTTCCTGCTGCTTCCGATGAACCTGTGACGAAGGAGAGGGTTTTATTTTATGATTGTGGAGCAGAGTGAAGGAGTGTGGCAGGTGAAGGAGCAACTGTAGCTAGCATAAGCATATATTCTAATGGTTTTTTTTTTTTTTTTTAATGTGTGTAATTTTAATGCATTACCATGGCATTTAAAATGCGGAGTTAGGGGGAAAAAGAATTAAAAAAAAAAAAGTGATCGTGATGAGGAATGTACCATTTGCACCCCCCTTCTTCCCAGTGGCCATCAGCAAATTGTTAAACCACTGAGTCGCTGGCAGCTGCGGTGTGGCAAAATGATGCTGTTTAGGGCAGCTCTCTCTTTGGCACAGGATTGAGTGATATTGGGGAAGACATGAAATTAAAAAGATCTCTTTAAAAATTGACTGCTGATTACTCACTTCCATAAATACACTGGAACACAAGAAATCTATTGCACTTGGACATATTTGCAAGCTGCTTTTTGAAAATGGACACAAATACACTCTGAGTAATTCACTTCTGCTTCTTGATTGGCAGGCAATTTCTCTATGGTTCTACTGAAAAACAAGGCTAGATTTTTCAGTAGGATAGATGTCAGAGCTTTGTTTTCATTCTTCCTATAATGGTTAAGAAAATTTGAAAACACAAGAGAACTGAAGAGAGAGACATTCTACTGTAAAATGCAAAACTGTAGTACTTTTCAACAAATGAAGAGTATAAAAGATGTTGGTCTGGATGCTATAACTCACGGAGCTGACTGAATTTTCATAAGCAGTCCAAGTGAGAAAAGTGTAGCAATACAGACTAAAGCAGTATAGGTGAAATTCCTTCTTGACTATTAAGTAGAAGTAATAGATATCTATAAAACAACAACATCACATTTCAAATCCTTTTGGAAGTACTGAATAAAGATATTAAGGTCTTAGCAAAACAAACAAGCAGCAAAACAAACAAGCAGCAAAACAAACAAGCAACAAAACCACTGGGTAAGAAGTCTGGTGTTTTTTTCTTCCCTAAAACATGATGCTATTCTTGAACATACTAACCAAAATCTGTCCACAAGCAGGAAATGAGAGAAGTTATTTCTGAATAGTGTGTATAAAATACACTAAAATAAAAGAAGCTGACAGAAACCAAATTAGAGAGTGATGTGAAGCCTTCTGATATCACACAAGGTATCATTTAAAAACAAATTCTAACATGGGTCTGCAATAGGCCACGCTGTAGTCTGAAAAAAACCATCAAATATATGCTTTCCAACTGGCATGTTCTTATCTGCTTTGTCATTACTTGGAATGCTAAAATCCATTGTTTTCTTTTTTTAAAGAATACACTGAGTTTCTTTTGTGCCCGTATAAAATTGTATAAAAATTGTTTTAACTGAATTATTATTTGTATTATGCCTGGAATTTGAGTATAATCTCTATAGGGTTGCTATACATAGATAATATGTATCTGTAAATGAGGGCAAAGAAGTCTGAGTGTTAAGGACAAAGTCACATAAGTCATGCAGGCAGTGACAGAACTGGGAACAGAACAAGTGGAGCTGCATGCTCAGTCCTTTCGCACTTGGAACAAACTGTTCCACTTACAGGCAGGGGAGGAGACTGCTACTGAAGTGGCTTACTGTAAGTTATAGGCACTGAGTGCAACTCTGCTAACAACAGAAGAAGTTGGTGTTTTACCTATTCCATGTGTGAAGAGGTTTTATTTAGAAAGCGCTCTCTCTGATTTCATCCATGTTTCACTGCTCTGAGGGGAAGTAAAGGTGGGAATGATATGTTCAATAGCTGCCATGACCCTGAAATAAAATTCATTTCTTCAGTGCAGCAGGTTCCTTTTCAAAGCTCTGTTAAAATACAGAAGTAGAGAAGATACATTTCTTCCAGATTTCAGGGACGTCGTCTGATATTTATTAATGATTTAAAAATTTGCTTCTTCCTCTATGTGATTTAAAGTGTTTGTGCAATTGAAGTTTTAAAATTTGTTTTAAATCTTCTGCAAATTATGACTCCAACAGCAAATTTATTTTCCATTTGACCTGTAATGTCAGATATCATTGCACTGAGTCATGCGCTGCACCCAAGCAAGAAGACAAATTCTGTCTCCTTATTTTTCATTGACATTGTTTAAGTGCAATAATTTTCAGCAGCTCGGTGATGCTGTTTGTAATACTGAATGATATTTGAAAGATAGCTCAGTATCTCACATTCTGTTAGATCCCATGCGAATTGAACAGTTTCACACTGCATTTAAGAGAAATATAAAACCTAATGTGATACACTATACAAAAATCCAAGAGTAAACAAAATGTTATTGTATAGGAATGAATGTAGATATCCACATTTTACAGGCTGGGAAACCAAGGCATATTGGGATTATTTGCTGAAGATCACAATGAGTTAGACCAGAAGAAAAATTGCACCTTCCAGTGCTTCTTCCAATCACTGATACCTGCAGCTCTTTGTAATGATTTGGATAGACATGTGCCCATTTATGATCTGGTCTTGGTATAAGCATTAATCTCAGAGACTGAAATTCGATACTTTAGTCCTCATTATGCCTTTGGCAGGCTGTGTGTCACGTGGCAGAACACTTCACTTCTATAGAAGTCATTTTTTTCCATCTGTTATAAACTGCAGTTAATAATGGTTACCCAGTGTCATGACATATTTGAATTACATGGAAAAAATCTGAAACAAATGCCAGGTGGTATTACTAATTGTTAGGCTTTTATTTTAATTATTGCTTGGATGTTCGTAGAAAATACTTCAAGCTAGGGGGGAAAAGCACTTCTGTTAACAGAATAAAGCAAATGGGAAGAGGTTCGTTGCAATTTGACAAATTAAAGGTGCATTGCTAAAATGGTGCGGTAGCCAACTGTTCTATTACTGCTTAAAATGTTTATGTGTAAGTATATAAATGGCAACATTACAGAAACCTGGAATTTCATATAATCTACATGTGATCTTCCATTCAAACGAAAATGAGACTAAAGCAGGAAAAAATACAGTTTTATTGTGCTTTTTTTTCTAGACTTCATTCTGTCTCAAGGAGAACTGAGCCAATGGCAAGAGCTACAAAAACAGGTGCGTACTATATTATATCATATAATATTGAAGAGGTCAGAGAACAGACAAAAATGATTCCTTGCTGAAGGATAAATACTCTTGATCTGCCAAGGCAGTGCTTCATTCTCTTTCTAGCCTTAGGAATTGACTCCTAATAGGTGAAAAAATTTATTATATTTTTTAAATCTGATTCTACATGATAAACTGTACCCTGTTTGTGGACTGTTGTATTAGGAATTAAACTGATTAACATCTGAAAGAATTAGGAGGAGCAACCTGGGAGCAAGACTAGGACATTCAGCTCAGTTCAGTATCATGTTAGGATCTCCACAGTGAGAAACAGGGTGCTCTTTATAAGTACCTAACTATTCTGGGACTGATATGATTTCATTGTTTTCCCTGAAAGAAAAAGCTTGTGCGTAAGTCAGTTAACTCAAGGAAATTTGCATCCCAAAATCTTTTTTATGTGAATGTAGATCATTGGCACGTAGGTCTACTACATAGGTCTTTTAAAGGTACCACATAAAACAAATAATTTACATGCTTTTTCTGTGGCACTTTGGAAAGTTGAAAATCATATTCACTTATACTCAAGATGCAATTTGTTGCAAGAAAGAGAGAAATCATAGTGATACTGTTTCTGAGCAGCTCCTGGGGCAGAGAAAAGGATTTTCCTGCCTTTCTAGAGAAATTTGCCTTTTCCGTCATTCCTCAGTAGTTTTGCATGTAGCGGAGAAGAGGATTCCTGGCTTATCAGTTTCACTAGAGCAAGTTGTTCAGAATGAGAGAGCAGACTGTCAGCGGACTTGCTCACTTTCTTCAGTGAGCATAAACAGAAGTGAACCCTTGACACTAATTTGAGAGTGATGGTTAATGTCTCTGATGATGGTATGAGGCTGACTTACCAATGCTGTAATTGTATGATGCTGACTTGTTTCTGGATCATTTTCTAAATGACATTAAAGGATTACTGAGGCATCTTGTTGTGCCTATGTTCTACTGGAAGCTTCTGTGAGGTGCTTTCTTAGTAAAAGTTTGAAGCTTCTTACCTATTCTGCTATTGTCTAGAGTGCTGGTTGTCTTGATCTGAGATAATGAACAGATGAATGAATTCTCAGAAAAGAGGAGGACTCAGTGCTTCAGTGAAAGCAGCATTTCTTTGGAAGGAGAATGAGGGAAAGGTAGCCAAAAAGAGAAGAAAAGGGAGAGCAGACAAAACAGTCAAATAGGAGACCTTTCAATAGCAAGGTCTCACTGAGCTTTGAAGACAATCAAAGAAGGGACTCTGCTGAACACATGGAATTTCGATCAGGGACCTGAGCTGATAAGCCCCTGCTTGGAGCTTTAACTTACACAGTCTTAATTTCCTTGGAGACAGCTATCAAAAAATGTATATGAAGCAATGACAGCAGTGACCTGTGTCTGCTGTTGATGCTGCGATTCCAGTACTATCAAGGTCAATCAATGTCTGCACGAGGTTATTCATCCCATAAATTCTAATTTTCTGAAGGCAGCTTTAACTTACATGTTTGACTTTTATACATATATATAGATAATATATACATTCACCAAAATGTGCATACATACATATATATATATATCCTTTTTAATGTTTCTGGACATAGTATTTCTGTTGTTGATGTGTCTGTTTTCTTCCCCCCACTTCCTTGCACCATTTCCTGCAGCAGGCACCTTTGGGACTGTGTTCACCTTGCTCTCTGAACAGCAAAACTCTTATGTTGCTGTTGTTTGTGCTTGGAGAGAAGTCTGGTGGACAAGATAGAGTCTCCTATGATGCCTTGTGTATACTTTTAATGGCATATTGTCTCTCTAGTTTAAGGAAACGTGTGAGAAAATATAGCAAAAGGGGAAAAATAGGGAAAATGGTCCAAGAGCAATCAGAAATGACCTCCTCTCCTCTTTTTAAGAATTTCCCTTAATGTGGTTGATGGTAGTATTTCAAAGGCAGTTGTTGGTAGCAAATGGGAAGAAAAGCAACAGTGAATTAAAGAAGATTTGAAGAGATAAAAATGCTAATTTATAGGTGAGAATGTCTGATTAGAGATGTTGTTACTTTTTAGTTAATGAAATGACCTATCTAGTCAAATTGGATAATTCTCATAGTGAGATATTTTTTCTTTATTGCCAGATTAGCAGAACCTCTCTCTTTCCTCAGTGAAAATGAAATGGCAATTTTAGCATTCTTAATTGGTTTGGTTCTTTTCCACAGTAGCAAGTGAACTGAAAAAATACTGTTTATGAACAGGTTATGAACTTAAGTCTAAAATCCATGCACTGTCTGCATCAAATAAAAAACTGGCTAATGAAACAGTCTTCAGTTTTTAATTTCACAGAGAACTGATGTTGCTTTAAGGTGTAGTTCCTGCATGAAATGCATGCAGTGAATGAATATTAGTAATGAGAAGCAGAGTTAATTTGTGGTTGAATGGTGTGTCTGCACTCAGAATGACAGAATGCGTAGCCAAAGCTATATATTATACCAAATTCCATTGAAAGCAGTAGTAGAAGTGTAGGAAAATGTTAAAAGGACTTCTTTTTGTTCCCAGATAAATCTGCAGGTGAATTAGAGATAATGTATAGAAAGCTTGCAGTGATTCATAACCAAGTTATGCACTCTAGAATAGGGAGTATTAACAGTAGATTTTTAATACGGTGACTTAATGCATACTGGGAGAGGTGAATTAAGTAAATTAAGCTGTAGGTGCCAAGTGGGTATTATTTAAGAACACCTAAGTTTGCCTGAAATTAAACAAAACGAAAACCTGCAAGATTTTTGCAGTCCAACTGTTCCTCCTGGTGACATGTATAGGTGCCTCTAGCTAGACTCCTGTCAGTTTCCTTCTGGCTCTCAGTGCATGTAGCTCATTTCTCTGATGTATTCCAAAATTTGTAGCAGAAACGACCTCCATCATCAGGACTGCTTTGCTCCTCATGATTTTTTTTTTCTTTTTGCACACAATACTAAAGATAATGCCCCTTATTTCTTCTGTTACCCTCTTCCAGCTCTGCCTTTCTGTTATAGCTCTTTAAAAATTCATGTGAAGGTCTGATATCTTCGTCCTTTTTTCCTGTTTTCCAACCTCACATGCTCCTTATTACATTCCTTCATACCTTTCTGCATTTTAGTCATCTCATCAAAAAACAGGAGATTTCTAGCGGTCAGTTCTCCTTATGTTTCCATCTTGCAAATGTAAACAAATGATTAAAATTACACTCAGATGCACAAAGTAACTCTGGAATTTCTGGAGCACAGCATGTTTTTGGTACCTTTCTATCCGACAGTGCTCTTTGAATCAAGACTTGTTTCCTTGGAAAGAGGATGTTTGATATTGGGATGCTTTAGTTACATAATGTCTTCCCACAGTGGTTTGTCCTCAGAACTACACAATTCACTGCTGTGTGACAGTTCTTCACAAGCTCAGATTGTACAGAGCTATATTGGTGATTCTGAAAAATGAATTCAATTTCTGTCAACAGAAGGAATAAATGTGCATCTGTGCAGGTAGTCATGGATTACTGCATTGTCACAAGCCATTATGGGAATGTGGATATGGTAAACTTGAGAGAGAGAGCTGTCATCATGAACTGGTAGAGAGCAAGTAGTCACACAACTATCTATTGTCTGCAGAGCTGTGACAGGGTGGCGCATTTTGTTTGTGGAAGAAAACTACGCTTTTCTAACCTCGACTGCACCTCTCTAACCTCAAAATGCTGATAGGCCATAGATTGCTTCCTTCCTAGCAATAGTGTCAGCTACGTATCCCTGATTCCTCTCACACTCTGGCAACCAGACTCAGCTTTGTTGTATTTTATAATACTAATTATTCAGAAATATGTCCCTAGCAATATTAAAGGCTATTAATCCCATCTTGTTGCTTAAAATACTCTTATAGCCATGGGAAGTGAAAAGAAAGCACCACTTGAATCAGTCCAGTGTTTCTGTAAATGGATTTGGTTTTCTTCCTATGATTTAGCAGAGGTGTTGTCAAGATATCTGATTTGTGGATTTTGGTAACCTAGGGACAACTCATCACTTTCCTAATTTAAACAGCTAAGAAAAAGTTGACCTGTCTGCTAAAAAATGTTTTTTTTTTTTTTTTTTCTCTTGGCATGAATTCCAGAAAGCACTGCAGCTTTTCCAGAGAGTGGCTGATGAAATGTTCTGCACAGTACAGTAATATATATGGCAGAGGAGAAAAGAAAAGTGTGCATCCTTTAAAATACAATTGTTCCTACATTTCATCCCAAATCTCTTCTGGTTGTACATATGTGTGAAGTTGTTCTAGGTCCTTTCCTGTAAAGCTGATTTAATTTATTGATGTAAAAGTAACTATTACGTAGATGCTGGTACTATAATTCCTGAAGGTGTTTTTTTTTTTTTTTTTTTTTTTTTTTTTTTTTTTTTTTTTTTTTATA
>VXAB01010208.1:515283-568216 GCA_013399175.1 Odontophorus gujanensis
TTTTTTTGTTTTTGTTTTTGGTAACATGAGAAAGTAGTTTAAATCAACAAAAATACAATGGAAATGTCTGTCTTTGTTGTTGTCTACAGCAGCACCCATCTCAGGTATAGAATCAAGAGCTGTGCTTGGACTGCTGCAGATCACACAAGTGAAAACAGACTTTGAGCGCCAAGTGCTCACTGTTTCTGTTCAGTGTAACTCCTGACCTCAGTTACCACTGCAGATCCTAATAAATAATCCTGATATTGTTGGGTTCCATAGATTCCCAGAAATTTAAAAGTATTTGAAAAAAATGCTCGTATGTTTGCTCATACCTGAGAGTTGCAGTTTTTAAAAGCCTTAAGGAAATAATGCAAATTTGAGCAATACATGTAAAAATCCCTCTGTCTCAAGTCTCAGCAAAATAAATGACATTATGAGTCATGCTGTGTCTAGCACAGGGTTTTGGAAAGCCTTGACTACTACTCAGTTGTTTCTTACGAAAAAGTTGCTTACTAAACATTATAAACATAAACAGGAGCACTCTGAGTCTCTCGGATTAAACATAGTTGCCCTGTAACTTTATAGTCACCTTTGTGTGCAACATTCTAGCATGCCTTATACTCTGTGCTTTTTCTTAAGTTCTTTTTAGATAACTAGTTCTTTTGGAAAATACTGTTTCCATCTGTGCTTGAACAACAGCAAGCAGAAGTGGAGTTAAGAGTGAGGAGTGTGCAGGGTAGGCTAGCACAAACACTGTCAACAACAACTGAGGTATTTTCCCTGTGATAGTGGGTCTACATTCTCACAGACTTATTCTGATTCTGATTTATAAGGTCAAACCTTTGCCTCATGCCTCCATTTTGGGCTTGGGGACACAGTGACAAGTCCAGGTAGACAGTGATGGCTTCAGTCCTTCTATATGGTGCTGTTATGAGCAGAGGCCAACAGTGCTGTCAGCAAGCACCATTTGCCTGCGCTAAATTTGCTGCTGAAAGAATGAACCCACTATTGATCTGTATGGATCTGTGCTGCAGCTGGAGAGCTATATGTTCAGCGTATGAACTTTCTTCACACTTTCCTCACTTTGGTAATGATTAGCGATGAGGGGCAAAAAAAGAACAGTGTGAAGGATGCCCGTGTCTCAGAAGAATCTAACTGAATCAACATTAGTTTTCTTCCTGTTGTCTCCCTTGACGCACAGGTCTATTATGGTGGTGATTGATGCCTCTGAACTTGGATTTTTTGCTAAGTCACGGTGTCTGTTGAGTGTGAAGGATTAAATCATGACCTTAACAAGTAGAATGGTCTTTTTTTTTTACAGTGCTTTCTTAACCTTGGAGGAGTAATACAGAAATATGGTGCTGATGTATTAAGCGTGAACCACTTCAAAACACTTTAAATCAGCTTTAAAATATTTATTGTGAATTGCAAGAAATAAATTGATTGTTTTCTAAGAATACTTTTGAGAGAAAAAGAAAGAAACTCAGCATTCCACAGCAATTGGCTGAGAAAACTTAAGAATAAAATTTTGTGGGGAGAGAACTCCAGTGCTCACATTGTTACCTTTAACATGCCTGTGTCAAATAGAGTGAAATAGAGTTAAACTGGTGAGCACTGTGTGAGGAACTATGCAGACAGTGATTACTGTGACTTTTATAATCATGGATGCTACTGTGTGAAGATTTGGTTAATTTTATTCTAATAATTCAAAGGTGCTTTTTTATTTTCAGTTTTACATGTAAATATTTTTTATTTTCAGTTTGGGTGGCAAGAGGGTTGCTGCGAATATTTATAACAAATCACTCCTACCAGAGGACACATTAAGTCTTGCAGCATAACAAAACTGAATTACCATGAAATAAACTTTCTTAATTAAACCAATTAAATTTCTTCCCAGTATGTAATTTAGAAACTCTGATAAACCCTGGTTGAAAAGGTTTGTTCTAGCCTTAAGCTGGCCTAAGAAAGAGTGAACATCTGGCCTGTATATGAAAGGCCTATTTAGGCCTTAGGCAGTGTGCAAAACGTTAGCTGCTGTCCACAGCATTGAATACTTTGCGTGGCCCCAGGGCTTTGCTAAAGGACAGTGGTATCATTAGGACACAATCATGTTTATGGAATATGTTGTAGCTAAGATAAGTGAGTCCTCAGACTTGCACTGCAGAGGTTGTAGCTGAATGAGAAATATTTCTGCTTCTTCACACTGTAGTTGTAATTCTACCAAAATAGATGCATTAAAAAAAAAAATCTTAAATGCTTTCTAAATGTTGATATTGGCAAGCAGCATGACATTTTATTAAACAGTCTTTCACATTCCTTTTCTAGTTCACTTTTCAATGCTTTTTCAGTTATCCATATCCACAAGGAGTATTGCAAGCAATATTAAAAGATTGTTTTTAAGGCTACCATGTAGAAATGATTCCTACACCTCACTGCATGACTTCTGTTATGGGAACAGTCTGTAATGGTACTCAGTAGGAAAGAAATACTCCAAGTATTTAATGTGACTGAAGAAAAAAACAAAGAAAATATAATGTGGCAAAACTATGAAAGCTACAATCCAAAATATTTTGTTTGACTCTACTCAAGGCTCTAATTTTGGAAAGCTAGCAGGTTTACAAAGTCTGAAGAAAGACATGAGCTGTAGGCCTGGAAGATGTCATCTGTAGCTTTTTCTCATGAGTCAATTCCTCAAACAGACGACTTTGGGAAATAATGTTGAAGACAGCCTTCCCTTTTCTGATCTCTCAACTAGTGCAGGTTGATAATTGACGTAAAGTTACCCTGGTTCTTATTTGTAACCACATGGTCACTTCAGAAACATAGTCCTTAGATAACTGACACAGACTGCAGCTCTGGATCACAGGCTGATGAATAAAAAAGGAGAAAAAAGTACTGAGCTGGAGAGAGAGTTGCAGCGGAATATGAGGTGTATTGTTTCAGAAACATAACATGCTGTTGTACGTCTGGAAGTGTAATAACTTTGAGTTAATATCTGAATGCAGTTGTAATTATTGGTCAGACCTGTGTTCAAGGATCTTGTAGTTGCCTCTCAACTTCTTCCTTATGTAATAGTAAAGATCAACCATTTGGTCTGTGAGATGAAGCCATCATGAATCAAACAGGATTTGTTACTTGAGGACTCCTGCTTTGAAGTCATACTCTTGGTCTCCTTACAAGAGATTTAGTCCATTTTGTTTAAGGGCACAATAAGAAGTGTCTTCTATTCAGTTTGTCCTCTGTCCCTTTTCTTCTGAATTTTCACTGTTTAAACATAAATAGGATTGGTAGTGTTAGAGTACTGTTCCTTTATTAAATAAAGTGAGAAATGCAAGATGGGAGGAGTTCCTTCTCCACCCAGAAAAGGGGAAAAAAATGAATAAAAAAGGAGAAAAAAAAAAAAGGAGGGGGGAGAGAGCAAAAATCTGTTGAGGGCTTTTGAAAGAAGCTGATGCTTTCATGCTTCTTTAGGAACAACTTTGTCAAGAGAGGGAACTTAAAGGTAAATGTAGGGGCGCTTGAAAATATGCTGTCATCAGAGATTGAAACACAATGTGACAACCCGTAGCCTGCTGCCTTAGGAGAAAGATACAGTGCTTCAAAAACACAGTATTTATACATGGAAATGCAGTGTTCACAATTTATTCTCAGAAGAGTCAAATAAACGTGCGCAAAATCTTGCTTGGTAAGAGAGAGAAACAGCTCTTACAGAAGGCTGGAGGCTTGCTCATTAGGATGTAATAATATTGCAAAAAAGCAGTCATTGTGCCAGAAATATTTCAGAAAGCTGCTACCGTGGTCTCTTCTTTGCTAATCAGAAGATGGAAGGGATGAATGTCCTCTCAATAAATCTGTGATACGTTTGGTGAGGAATTAGTGTATATTCTACAAACTTATGCTTGTGTTATAACTATGGAAGTGCTGAAATGCACAATACCTGGCACTGCCAGAGCCGATGAACAATTTGCAAGTATCTTTCATTAATACTCAAATTGAAAAACACTGGCTTTTCACTCTTTCTCAGAATGGGAAACTCATCATCTTGCTTACAACCCCTCCCCCTCTATTTCAGCATAGTCCAAAACTATTCCTGGTATTAACCTGATGTTTCTTAAAAAGGATTTGTATTTTACCACCCTGAATTCTTTCCCACCAAATCTTATAAATGATTTCCCTCAGCAAAATCCAAAGTCAGTGGTTTTTTTTTTTTAGTTTTTAGTTTAGAAAGGCAAGTCCCACTTGGAGGTAAGCAGGAGCAAATACATAACAAATCCTTCCATGGTTTATGTTTTGGATTCTTTCGCAGCTGTCTTTGAAAATGTTGCATTCATTCATTAGTGTTGTAGCATAATGCTAGTAAAACATTTTGAAAGGATTACTTTATTATGGAAAGAAATCATCTAACATGTATTTGTTTCAATGACCAAATTATTATAGGCAACCTCATGGATCATAGAATAATTGGATGCTGCCTAATTAAGTGTTATTGGATTTTGATTCCTATTTCTGATTCCTCTCTTTTGCCTTAAGAATCTTCTGTGAAACATCTTTGATAAATGAGTTAAAGTTGACATGCAGACATCTTGAAATAAGGACAGACACCTGAAATGACAGTAAAAAACATTTTTATGGGAAGTGTCTTAAAGAGAGCATGAAATCTGTACTAAAAAGATAAGGAATCCAAACAGATGCATGGTAACGTGGCTTGCTTAAACTGGCAACACTCCTTGTTTGTGCCATGTGCCCCTTAGCAATTTTCCCTAGCCCTACTGCCTTGGGCTTGCCTTTTGTTTTCCTGTTTTCTGACTGCTGCAGACTTCTTTACTCACTGTTAAGAAAGACATCATTTACCATTTTCTTTTCTTGAACTGCTTTCACGTGTATGTCTTTGTATGGCTCCATTACTGACTGCCTCCCACCCTAATTTCTGCAAAATTGCCATGCAATGATGAATTATTTCAATTATGTCACTGGGGAGTTTCAGGCAGAGGGAAGAAGCAGATGTACCCAGTAACCCAACTCCCACCAAAGTGTCTTTTGATAAGGCCCCGAGAGAGCCAGGAGCTCTTGTTGCAAATTTCTCATCTGCAATTACACCCAGGCTCAGGGTTGAGTTCTGATGGGCTTTTACCAAAACCTCAACCATCCAGACTTCCACATCCAGCCTGCCTGATCTTTCTGCATCGTTCTTCAGTCTTAGCATCCCTGCTTCCCTTGGCACTTAGCGTTCATTGTCCCTGATTGCACTCAGCAATGCTTTTTGTCTTTAGTTCCCTCTTCCCTTACTTATTTCTGCATTATTTTCCCACTGTTTTATTTTGTCTACATTCTCTCTGGATGGTCTTGTCCAGTTATATAATTTCACCTGCTGTCTTTACGCAGCTGAGATGCAGTTCTGTTCCTCTGCTTCTGACTGGTCTCCATCCAATCCCATCTTCTTGTTTCTCTCTCTGACAATTGCTCCTGGGTATTATGCCATCAGCTTAAACTTAATTGTATGCCTTTCTTTCTCCATCTTCTCCTTGCATGTCATTGTCGACAATGACAATATTGACACCATCACTGTGACTTGCAACCTGAGGCAGGTTTTTTCTCGGTGATTCTGTTTTCTTCTGTGCTGCAACAGACAAGTCCTGTATAGAAACAATTACAACTAACAAACACAGAAAACTATCTAAAGCTGTGAGCGTGCTGACATGATGTAGAAGAAAACAGTGCTGTTGTACCACTTAGATTTCAGGAGATTATGCCTGTAGCAACTATAGTCAAAAAAAGAATTGAAAATGTGTTAAGTATGAGGACTTCAGACACTTTCATTATTTAATTTAAGACTTAAGGATGGCTAAGTCAAGTGGTTAGATGTTGTGCAGTGTTATTCTAAATTAAGCAATGTGATAAAGGCGGAACAGGTATAAATTTGATTCCCATAGTTCTAGTTTTGCTAATTAATTCTGAGCATTGCATTAGAAGTTTTAGGGTGTTGTTTGGTTCATTTGTTTGATTTTAGACTTGTATCTTCATTTTATGAATGCAGACTATTTTCAGATAATTTGCCTTCTACATGGTACTCCTGAATGTACAACTTCAGCCTTGCCAGGCTGGGGTGTGTTTGGATAACAAGAACTGAATCTGTCTTGACATCTTGTTTGGAATAATTCTAATCAAATATTAATATTAGCACTGCCACATGTCCCTGTTTTTTCCTTTATCTTTTCACTCAGTCCCACAAGCCTTCCCTAGATAAGAATAACGCTAATGCACTACTTAAAAGTTCTTTTTATTCTTTTACTGGAAAGCCTAAATAATATACAGCCCAGAATGACTAGCAGCTATGGATTTCTGCAGAAGAACATTTAAAATTCTCCCAAAAGAGCTAGACCCCGTGGAGACTAACTTCATTCTTTGGCTTACGTGTGAGTGTCAGTAATGTACAGGAAGGACTCAGCAGTGACAAATAACTTTAACAGATATGGCTAAATCACTGTTCTATTGGGTTTATTTGACAAAACTGAAAGTAAAACAGAATGTTTCATGTTGCTATAAATCTTTAATGAATGTTCCACATCTTTGTGATATGTTGAAGATAGTCAAGTGCGGTCCTTCTTTCCTTACACTAAAAGAGAAGCAGAGATGGATTTTGCATTTTATCCGAGGACAAAAAGAAGAGGAAGGGTTAAATGGTACTGTAAATCTGCCTTGCATGCATAGAGACTGGCCTTGACATGGCTAAAGTATAGATGGAGTGAGGTGAGGCTGTGAACTAGGAGCCTGTCCTTGTATCTTACACCCTGTGTGCTGTGCAGCAATGAGTGGACTGGCAGGCTGCGTGCCTTCACAGTTCCCCTTGCCTGCACTGAGAAGTCTGTGCGTGAGATATCTGAGTTAAACATTTTTTTGTCCTTAGGTTCTCCCTTCTTCTGTGTTTGAATCAATGTGTTATACTTAATTATTTACCATCTGAATGCCTGCATTTGATGTGCACAGCCCTGAGTCTGCTTTTTGTAAGATAGTCTGCTGAAACCACACCGGATCCCATTTTCCCTCTTCCGTAGCACCAGTGGTCAGATGTTCTGTCTCATCTTGTAGGCTTAACTGTTTTGCTGATAAATCTAACTCAGTGCTAATGGATGTGCTGTAATACTATACAGAACAGAAGCTGGGACCCGGTGGCCTGTCATGGACAGTGCAATTTATGACTAAAGCATCTCAGATATTTATGCTGACAAGAGAAATACTTGATGTTTCCTGCTAATGTGCTGGCCTCCTCTTCTGATTCTAGATACTTTTTTGGCCTATTTTCTTCCACCTCTCTACTTTCCCATCCTTGCCATCTACTCTGTCACTCAGAGCTGTCAGGGCTTTTCTTTTGCTTCTGCTGCCCCATGTATTTTAAGATTGAGAGCAACTGGATGGCTGGAAGAATTTGCCTGGAAATGAAATAGGTTCTCTAATCAATTAAAGCTAGCACTAGTATCCTTCTAAAAGCGATGTTATGGTTCAATTTCACGTGACTGGGCATGATTTAGAAATCACTGAGTGATGTTCTCTGGCCAACATAATGTAGGAAACTGGACCGAAGAACACATGCAGTCCCAAGAGCCTCAGAAATCTATGAAAACATGTCAATCTTTTCTGTAGATATGTTCACTTTTGCTCTCTGAATCTGATTATAACCACATATTTCCTTCCTTCTCACATCTCTCCAATTTGCACTTATCCTAAGCAGGCTCTGTAAAAATATTGATTTGTTGTTTCCTTGCCATATAGACGGTAAACAATCTTTTTTTCCCATTTCTGATTGTACAAAAAATGCTCTCTTGTGTTTTTCCAGCAGTGTGCAGATGGAATGGCTTGGATTGTTAAAGAGGCAGTTTTCACTAGGTTTACATTTTATTCTTCTAAAGAGTGGCCAATAATATGCCACTTACAGAAAAAAAAAAAGAAAAAAAATACATGAATTTTGCCACATTAACACATTGTTCTAAGAATGAAACAAAGCAGAACGTGTCATCATAGGTGGAGGAAAACAGGCAAATATTACATAAATATTTGATAGGTTTTTTTCTACCATAAGCTTGGCTTTTCTGTTAAAATAAGTTAAGGGCTACACAGTTTTAAGGCTTGGTTCTGCAGACACCTTAATCTCCTTTTCTTTTAAATTGTGTGTTACTAATGTCTCCCAGATTTTTGCTTGTATTCATCAATTCTTTAATGGTTTCATAAAGTACAAATCCTCATTACATTTTAGCCATCAGTCATACGTACAAAAATCCTTTAATTTTACCCTGCATAGACACTGAAATAAAGAGTAAATTACATATTTAAAAATAAAATAGAACAACAGAATTCAAAATTGCCTCAGCCTCTATTTGTTTATATGAGCATGAAAGAGGAGAGGGGGAGTCTTATCCTTTGGGACTACAAATGGCACCTCCTGCTGCGGTATTAAATTTACCATTTGCAACCTCCTGTGCTTCTCTGAGTGCAGAGGGTGGCTGGCGCCTGGCTCCTTGGCGCCGGAGAGTCAGCAAAGGTGTCTGATGGATGCAGACGTGGAGATGGGGTTGCCTGCTTAACCTTGCTCCAGCTCAACCCCACTGGGGACAGCCAGCTGATCCCCCAGCCTCACCCAGGAGAGCAAGGAGGCTCCAGAAGCAGTTTATGGCGTTAATAATTTACGTACCCTTGGTTAATCTCCCTTACAAGCAAGCAATTAGTTGGGAAATATTCGTACTGCCTTGCTATATATTTTTTATATACTGATCAATTAGTGAGAAAATAACGAGGTCATAGAATAGCAAGTGTGACTATTAATCTTTGTTCTTGAAAAAAAAATGCTTTAGTAAATATTTTTTTGGTAAAATGAAGTGCAGAGCAGGAAATGGTTTTGGTGTTTTGAGATGCTGCTTAGCATTTCCTAAAAAAATTTTAACCATGCACCTGGTGCTGAGTTTGATGATCAAGGCTCTTACCCTACAAGCATGTGTTTCAGAGGCTTGAAATTGCTCATGTGGGTAAACTTATTCACACACATAAATCTTTACAGGACTGGGGTCTTTAATGATTTAGGGCAAAGCACCAGCGGAAAAGAAATGTTTGTTCTGTTGCACCTGCATGATGCAGCAGATATTGTGAGAGCACCATTAGCTACTTAACGTACCAACTAATGACTGGCAGACTTTAAGGAACACAGCTGAATGGCAGGCAGCCTAGACCTGGAGGGTTAATGACACCAAATGGCGGCGTCTATAGGAGTACTGGAGACAGCTTTGCTATCACACAAGGTTTCAGTAGTGCTGTGTTGTAGGACCATACACATAGGAATGACGTGGTGAGAACTGTTGACTTACCTTTGAATTGATATTAATACAAGAGGACAAAAGACCAGTCATCGAGCATGGGAAGTTTTATTCTTTAAGCACATAACCACAGTAAATCTGCATGAGTTCTGGTGGGTTAATAGTGATATATTTCTACTGTCCATCTAACCCTCCTTTGCATAATTATACTCCCCCTCCCAAATGAGGAGAGGAAACCTATGAAATCTATCACTATGTCACCTACTAGTATGAAACAGAAATCTAGATAAGAATAGCTGGAAGGAGCTGCAGCTGTGGCAGATTTTTGTTTTGGGTGCAGCTACTAAAATAGGGTTAGAGAAGAAATGGAAAGGAGGAGAAAACAAAAATGATTCTGGAATGCATCAAAGATACAACAGAGAAACACAGAATCAAAAAAGATACTTAAAAAAATTAAGATCCAATGCCAGCTCTAGTTTTTACCACAAAACACTAAGCTGATTTTTCATAAAATAAAAGAAGTCTCTGAATTGAGAAATATGTGTGTCTCTTAGATTGGATTGTGCAGTGAACAGTATCAAGAACTAAGCAATAATAAATCATCAGGCTGTATGTCAGAGTGAGCACTACAAGAAAAACCCCTGTTGGAATTGTCATGAAGGTGACCTTATGAGTAAATACAGAAATACTAAAAAAATAAAGTAAAAAAAGAAGAAAGAAAAAAAGAAATCAATGTTCCCTTTAAAACTTGGAGGCAAATCTATTCATGCTTTGTCTTTCACTATATTTGCTATTTTAATTTGCTGTTTATTAAATGAAATATTGTCCTATCTGGGCAACGCTGCGTGATAAAATTACTGAAGATACTGCTGGTGCAAAGCTATTTGTAGCAAATGAAATCCTGCTGTGTGCAATTCAGAACTTCATATTGAACAGTCCAGATAGGAGCATCTGTGGATACCTCTTAAGACTTCAGACTTGCCTTAGTTTGCTTGTTTGTTTTTATCCTGTGTTATTGATCTGGACTTCATCATATGTTTGCGTGGGGAATGGCTTTTCAGATGCCAGGAACATATTTAGAGTCAGGTCAAGTGGATTGAATAGAGGCATAAAATCTGCTGATTCCTAGAAGATGTCAACACATGACAGAAGGTGTCTGGAGAGTGGGAGACCTCTTAAACTGGTATTGACATTGCCCAGAAATCTGCAGCATAAAAAGGGGAAGAATGTTCTGTCTCATAAACAAAGCTTGCACTATCAGCAGTGCCTTTGTGAGCTTTGACAAATAACATGCTATTCTTGCATGTGCTCTGAAAGGTGCAGTCAGTGTTAGTTTTTGAATGCTGCAGTTAAGGCTAGAGGATAAATAATGCTACAAGTACAGAATGTTTTACTCATTGCATATGTCAAAACTGAAAAAAAAAAACTACCAAAAACCACCTCGTGCTGCCAGGATAGCACATCATTCAGATTGATTCAACACCCTCTGGACTATACTGGAAAAGAAATATTTTAGAAATGACTATTTGAGCCGTGGTGAAGAACCAGGAATACTGAGCAGTCCCCTATTTTCTGTCACAGGCCGCTTTGTGACCTTGGGTAAATTATTTCTCTCCTTGTACCTCAGTCTCTCATTTGTGATAAAATAGAAGTTGTAGCCACTTCTCTGGTAGAGGCTTGGATGCTTGGCATGCATGGACAAACCTGGATGGTGCAGTTACTGTAGGACATGCTGAAGAAGATGATTCAGATGCTAAAGTGGCTCCTGGCCACGGAGGAGAGCCTGAGCTGGCTGCGCAATTTTGGGTATTTCTCCACTTGTGCCATACCTTGACTATAAACTGGATAAACTGTGTACAGTTTAATTGATCATCGACTGCAGTATTTTAGCATCTCCAGGGTTGCTCAGAGGCTTGATTAATATTTAAAAAGCTCTTTGAGATGCAGTGATGGAAAGCTTTTATTGAAATAGAAAGAAGAACTTATTGCTACCACTGCTTGAAGGTATTGTTTGCAGGGTTTGTTTTGATGTAGTCTGCAACTAGACTGTCTTATCAGGGGTCTTGCATTATTGTAGGATAGACTACAGACTAAAACTCTTGTACCATGAATTTTTTTCATCTCTCCATTCAATAAAATTGGTTACATGTCAAAAACCTAATCAGGACAACACAAACTTGTAGCCTTAACATTGAGGCTGTTAAGAGTGAGCTGCTCTTGCACAGATCAGTGTTCAGGATATGCAGGCAGGATTCTGAGGCAAGGCTGAGCTACTGCAGGCTGTAGTGTGCCTCATCCAAAGTAACATCATTGTGTTGTCACAGACTGTTGATTCAACATCTCCCGTAGATCCCTCTGTTCACCTCTCCAAAATGCTTTATTACATAGGTGTCACAAAATAAGTTGCATGAATCCTACTGTGTTTTCAGTGAGTCCAAAAAATAAATCAGTTGATTGGCAGGAACAGAGGAATTTTAAATATTTATCACCTCCTGTGCATTTCTTATAAGAATGAACTATTCTCACCGAGTTTGGATATATGACATAAACAGTGGATTTGTTGGTGCAAATCAACTCTATGAAGACTTTGCAGGATTTGCGAATGGAGTTAATGTCTTATGAGGTTTTCTGTTCAAATAGAAAATGACTGACATTTGAGAGTGAAGTGCCCATTTCTTCAGTCCAGCTTCAGAGTAGATGCGACTTATACAGGACTTTTGCCTCAGTAATGCTGCTGATTTCAGAACTAATAAAGAATGATTCACTTTGCAGTAGACCCACAAGAAGTGACTAGAGCAAGACAGCTATTCACCTGGCCAGGTTTCTGTTACTCTTTCCTTTTATTCATTCTTCCTTGCTTCCATTTTTTTTTTTCTGTAGCAACAAATGAATGGAATCAGACTACTGATTGACTTCGATTCATGGCAGCTAACAGCTAACTTTGGGTGTGGAGGCAACCTGAGTGATGTCTAAAGAAGAAACATGAATGTGTTAGTGCAACATAAATGCACACATAAAAGCAGTTCCAGAATCTTGCACAAAAGCATTGTAGCTCGATTCTAGAGAGTGGTCTCAGTTTGAAAAGCAAGGCATTATTTATTATACACTGGTTATCTATATGTTTAGTCTATCTTTGGGATGGGGACCCTGTTTCTCCTTTATACTTATGCCTTTATGTGTTCTCTATGGAGACTACAACTTGTAAAGTGACAAAAAAATCTTTTCCCGATCCGTTTTGTGTCTTGTGCTGGAGTCAAGAGGTGAATGAAGTGTTGAGTTGGGCTGAGGATCTGGGAAGAACTCCCAGGTCCTGCAGTGTGGGCATAGCCAAGTATCTGCAAGTGATGATCCAATCTGCTTTTGGCATTTTCTCAGATAGTTCAGCTGGAATTATTTCCAAACTCAAAAGTCCCAGTGTAAAAGCACATTTTCCAAATGAGAAGGAAAGAAGGAAGGCAGAAGTTTGCAATAGTCCATGCAAGGCAGGAAAAGGACATAAATATATTTCATAAAAATTTGCATAGGTATCTTTCCCTTGTTGGTAAGTGGTATCATGAAGAAATCTTGTTTTTGCCATGAAAATCTTGTGTGTTTGCTCCTTTCTCTTGGCTACAGAGTGCCTCTTGGCTGCCCAGGATCAGCAGTACAGGGATCTGAGTTGGCTGCAGCCCCCCACTTAGCTCCATCCTGTCTTTATTGGTATGTTTTTGTTGACCTCTGTTAAAAACCTCTGTTGAGCAAAACTCACAGCCTGCCGTAATCAACATATTCCAGGGCTGCTCTGCCTGTACTGCTGGTGCATTTTTACTCTGTCTAACTTGGCTATTTCTGCATTAGCTGAGTATGTCTTGTTCTGTTCTCAAGGACGTGGGGCGTATATTGTTCTTTTTCTGTTTGCATGACTTTTTTACACAGGAGTGTATTTTAAGAACTAACACCCCTTCTCAAATATCTTTTCTTTCACATCTATCTTTTTTTTTAACTGGTCGCATTACCTGATTAGCAAGCAGATGATGTTTTCTCAGCAAGGCTACTTCCTGACAGAATCATTGTTGGGTGTAACCCCTTTCCTTATTATCTTCCAGACCCTTATAATACGTTTCAATATTTAATTCCAATTTTTTTTTCCTCTAGGAAATGAAGCTGAGTAATCAATAATTTTTTAACTCCTTTACAAAGAACAGAAAGTATAATACAAGTCTAGTGCTTTCTTCTATTACAAGCCTATAATTAATTTCCAAAGCTAACTATTAATGGCTCTGAGATCACTTGTAGTACAGATGTAAGCCTCCTAGGATACTATTAACTTAAGTAAGTATTCCAAAACAGATACAAATTCAGAGTTCAATTGTAGCTTGTAGCTATCCACTGTTTGTTTGTTTGTTTGTTTTAAAATATTTATAAGGTCTTGGGTACAAGTGGTGGCCAGTCCATTAGGGTGAGCTTTGACCAGGCTGGTAACTCTTTCTGAATCTCTTCCACTCCCTTTTTATTGGGGTCCTCAAATTCATTCTTATGTTTCTTATAAGGTAGTAGCTAGTGACTGCTGTTGATGTGCTAGTATGTTAGACTTACCTAAGAAGTTACTCTCCAGTAATACTCTTAAGATAGTGCACAAATAAAACATCTCTGTGCCTCAGTCAGGGAAATGACAGGAGTTGACCCAATAGCAACTTTTAAAGACTTCCCATAACAGCCTTTTCTCTACCACAGACATACAGAAAAGGCATGGTGTTGGATAGTAGTTCTTCTGGAAAATCCATCACTATGGCACTGTCTGAATCAAACTTTGAGTTTTAGCAACTGAATACAGCTAGCTTGATATTGTAGCTCGTACCTGACTCTACTGCTATCGGACATTGTCTTCCTCCCAGCTTACTTTTCTAACTTTTCCAGTGAATCTTATCTTCAGAAAAACAACGCAGGGATCTGCCTGGCAGTGAATGCACCTAACAGTACCTTCTTTGTATTTTAATAACTTTCTTCTATCTCCTTGCCAATAGCTGAGCATCTCCTGATCTGTTTCTATTCACTTGGTATAAACATAGTAATGATGCCCATGTATCTTCTTAGTCAAGAGCATTATATACCTTTTACATATATAGAAAACAAATTTTCTAGAAAGGCGGTGATAAGGGTCGTTTTGTGCTGCATGCTATTTAATCTTCCCAGTGTCAGCCTTGACCCTTACAGAGGAATTGAAAAGATGTAAAACAGCAAAAAGTAATTTACCTTCCATTGTTTAGTCCATTCAGCTTTCAGAATCAGATTTAAATGGTTTGCATTAATTACGGTGAAACCACATGAGACTTGGAGATCTATCTTTATGGGGTTGGAAAAGATAGACGCTGTCTCAGCAGAATAACAGTAGAATTTTTTATAGTGCCTTTTGCTTAAAAACCTTTTCTGTTATAATATATATATAACTTTTTTTCCAGTCTGAGAAATATTGTGTTAACTTGCACTGGAAAAAAATGAGAAACATCTGAAGTTTTAGTCTGGAAAGGTCTAGAAGGTCTAGTATTTAAAATACAGAATTTCTGCATGAGTATCTGCATAGACCAATTTTTATGGCCAGAGCAGAAGTCATAGGCAGAATATTGGTTTTGTTTGTAAGTAATACTCAGTGTGTTTTTATGTAGCTCTATATTTTGGGAAAGTTTTCTGGGGACTAATGAAACTGGCAAACACTTTAGCACTGGCAAAGTGATTACATTTTAAATGAAATGGACTTTCAGTGATGTTCTGCTCAAAGTTGGTGGAGACAACTGGCAAATGGAGGGTGGGAGAAGATCAATACACAGAATCTACAGGACTTCGGATCTTTTATCTGAATTATTGATTGAGTGGAAAATTAAAGCAGAGATGCAGTGAGTTTAATTCTGCAGTGTGACAGGTGGAAAATGGGTACCTTAATTAGGGAGACCCAGCAGGAACATTCTCAGCAGGACTTGTGGTTGCTCCAGGGAATTCTTTAGTAATTGTGCCTCATTTTGTGGTGGGTTTGATGATGTCATCCTTAAGTCTCACTTTTCTGCACACCGTATATTTTTAATTTTTAAGCATTCTGTATTGGAGAGCCAGAGAATAGTTCTGTATAGTGAACAGAAGCAGGGAAGGCTTATGTTCAGTTATATCAGACTTCGTTGTTCAAAAAATATATAATCATGAAAGCTACCTGTTGCCATTTTATGTGCTTAACAAGCAGCAGGCAATCTCAGTAAATCCTTTGTGTTGCATTTCAGAGTTGTCTGGCTGTTTCTCTTACGTGGCACTTGAGTGGTCACTTGCAAAACCTTTGCTGTTCTCTCAATTTATTGTTTTCCAAGTCAGAAATAAATATAACTTCACTTAAAATAACCTGATGCTTTTTTGGGTTAGGCAAAATATAGCAGTATGCATGAATGACCACAAGACATGTGAAGGGGAATTGCCAGAGCAAATGCATCCCACTACCCCAGTGTACCTCACAGACCCATGTATGTGTGATTAATCTCTTCCCTGACACAGATCTCTGCAGATTTTGGAAGGAAGTGTGCCACTGGAGTCTGGGCCAAGTGCTGCGCTCTAAGATGCGTCTTTTCTTGAAAGAGGAAAACATTTTGTCCAGTCTGATTTCTGGTGGCTTCCAGCAGATCAGAGGCATGTTGCCAAGGAGGCTATGACTTGGGAAGAATTTGGTCCTAACTGTGACAAGATTAAAAAAAAAAAGGGGAAAATTGATACCTAAAGCTGTAATGTAATGCAAGACTGTCAGAACCAGTTCTAAACCCATCAGACTCTACAGTTGTTTGGACTTCTGCAAGCACTTCATGTCTGAAATTCTCCCTTGACTACATTCCTGGTTTCAGTCAGCAAGATTGGTTGTCCCAGGAAGGAGACAGGAAGTGGTAAACACAGAGACATTTGAAGTAAATTTCTCCCCTGATTTATTTCCATCTCACCTCTACAGAAGGTAACACTGCTAGCTGCTATTTTTCATCATGATGTTTGAAACATTAAAGCCTTAAAGTAGGCACTTAGTTCCCTATTGTCAACTGTTTACTCACAGAGGACTAGCGATTCATGTTTGTTGCCTGAACAAGCTCCTCTTCTTTCATGAGGTTCAGAATGTCAGGGGGACAAAATTGCCCACTGTTCTCGGTGCAGCACTCCATTGAGGTGTCCCAGCAGCCATGCCTAATGCAAGCACTTTAATTTTGATGTAGAAATGTGGACTGCCCACGATGCTTTCAGGATCTGTAGCCCCAGGCTTACTGCTCTGGTGCTGTGAAAGCCATGGCATCTGCAGCTCAAACCAAGTCTCTTGAGATTTATGGATTCTCTTGCACAAAGCAAGCATTCAAAGCCTACAAATCTGACTCATCCTAGAGCCTGGTACCCTGGAAATGTCATAGCTACAGTTTTTGGGGTTAACCTTGACCTTCCCCATTGCTGCTGAGCAGTCCCCACACAGTGGGTCTCTTGCAATGTCAGGGTTGCTAACAGTTCCAGGGCTCGTGGCTTAAGCACAGCCGGCCTGAAGAGCTGCCAGACATGAGGGATGTGAAAGTTCTGGGTGGCCTCTGCTTAACCCCTAGCCTAGCCCCACAGCAGAATGCATAAATGGAATGGTCTCCTTAGGAAGCAAAGTACTGCAGGTATGAGCTGCAAATGGGGGGGCCTGGAGTCCTTTGAGATGCTTTCAGTCTGCAGTTTCAGAGCTGCCTTTTCATACAGATCAGTCCACCCTGCATTTTAGACTTTTGGGCCAAGCAAAGAACAGGACAGCCCAGGACTCTCTGGATGCCCAAGCAACTTGTCCCAAGGCAGAAGGCTATGGAAGTACGGAACAGACCCTGAGCTGGAAGAGGGTGTTCTCATCCTTTTCATGCTGTGAATATCTGGGTGAATCCCAGCTAATTTGGAAACATTATTTTTCAGTGCTCCAAAATACAATTTTTTTGGGAACATCTCAAATCTCCAGTTCAACCTCATTTGGAGAAAAACATTAAAAGACATATTTTTGCCAGTTGCGCTTTCTTTACTTTGGCCAGGTCTATTAGTTGTAGAAAATGATCTGTTGCCTTTCAGTATATCCAAGTAGCTACCCTACGCTCTCAAAATGGAAATCACGTTGGTGTGTTTTGTTACTTCAAGTATATAAGCAACACATTCTTACAGGCTTAGAATAGATGCAGGTGATCTTTCAGAAAAACTTTGTGAAATGTGGTTATAAGTATGAAATGCTTAGTAGAGATATAAACTATTTGGTAGCTTTGAAAGGCACAAAGTTTATATTAGCAAAGTCTCTAAACAAAGTAGAGAAGTGGCCATACAAGTAGAGAGAAGAGATTGATTAGAACTAAAGCCCATTATTAATACTGGTCCTCTTCACCCAGCATAATATCTTCCTTATCTTCCTAGCAGCGTCTGCTCTCTAACAAAACGTAGGTTGATACTTGTACTAAAATGGTGACAATACTTTAATTGATCACAATTCAGCAAATGAGAAAGAATGATAATCTGAGTTCACATATGGCAAAATTATTTATCTCATAGGCCAAAGTACAGCAAAAGTCAGCGATAAAATCAGTTACTGTAAATTCCAAGGACTTTCTTATGTGTCTACTAAAGTAGGGCAGCTGTATGTTTTCTAAGGTATCTCAGTACAGACTGTTGTTTTGGAAAGGGTCACTGCCTCCATCCAGACTTGCCCCAAGTGGAATATGATTTGGTTGTGATTAAATTGTATGATCTTGTCCAACAAAATCTCAATCCAATTAGGTAATGTGACATTTTGTTTGAATGTTTTTGTTGGAAAGTTATTGTCCCTATATAACAGCGTTTGTTCCTCAAAGCTTTATATTTTTGTGTAACACAGTTTTGTGTATGAATCACATTAAGCAAAGAGTAACACTGAATTGCATTATACGTGACCCAAGTACAAAAGTTCAAATCTTCAAATTTTTTCTTAAACATTGCATTTGTGATTACGTTCATGATTATATAGTATTTTAATAAAGTGAAATGATTGGGACATGACATATTCAAAGGAGAGGTCAGATAATTAATTCACATATCAGACTATTTTCTCTTGTAGCTTTCTGAAATTTCTCTTAGTATTCCTCTCTTTAATTCAGGGTAATCTATACATTTCTGAAAAGGTATTAATTATGTCTGAATTCTTGAATCTTGTAATGCAGATTATTGTTCAGACTGTATGCACTACACAGTACATAATTTAGCCATGGGTGGCTATCTTGATAGTGTGTGGATTGATTCTTCTTAGTGGTGTACATGTGTTAATGGACGAACCTCAGGACATGTGATAACTATTAAATTTTTGCATATAGATTATCTAGAGTCTTTGTTAAAGTTTTAATTATGCAGTCAGTTGAAAATCCCTGTCCTAGGGATCAGTAAAGAACAAGTAGAAAATTGACAAGATTAAATTAGAAAAGTCCATGGCTGATAAATGAAGATAAGGAGGCATAGAACGATGGATCCAGCAGTTACCTCTCTGCTACAATGCAAAGCATCTATTTGAGGCCCCCTATTTAAACAGAAGGGCAATTTAATCTTTAGGTAACCAACAAACTACAGCAATAAATCCAAGTCCAAACAGAAGTGTGCTTGTCACAGTGGATGATTAGGGCCATTGTGAACACGGCCTCAAAGCTCTGTGGTATTAGGCACGATATATAAATAATAATGTAATTTACTGTAGCCAAGGCTATTAGATAAGTTTTTATTGGGAGAAGAAACGACTTCCTTCAAGCAACGTGACTGTAAGAAGCAGGGAGATCATGTGGTCTTCAGTGATCTTTTCTGCTCTGAATGTTGTCAATATAATGAAATAATTTTATAAAGATTTGTGGGTTGATATAGTATTGAGAACTGTTGTTAAAATTGGTTTCCTGTGTAGTTCAGTGCTCATCACAGCTCAAATAGGAAAATAAAATGTACCAGTCCCCCAAGAAAACTAAGTTATGCAAAAAATTCACTGACTTTTGTTCTTCTTAACTTCTGTAGATGAATACTCTCTATTGTCCCTTGAAAAACCTTGAGTGTAGCCTGTTGTACTATTATAAACATGTTCTGGTGTCAGAGAACTACCAGCTTTCAGCACCTAAACAAGGGCTTGTATCACAGAGCAAGTGCACATTCTCATGTTATTCTGATGGTACTTTTTATTCTTCTCTGTTGGGTATTATATCACTTTCTTTCCTCCTACTCTTACTAATAGCATCCTGGTAGTGTCTGTACATTTCTGCAATTGCCTATCCATGCACACTGTCTTTATGATGGTTAAAATCCTTACAGAAGCTTATTCATAATTACCCACTTGAGCTAATCTTGATTGGTGCATCAAGGTCTTCTGTTCTTCTACTACATTTTTGCTTTTTTATTACCTTGGATGAGATGCATATAAAATTTCTAAACCATTTCTTTGCCTTGTGTTAAAACTCAATGAAAATATTCCCTTCTTGTCCATTGACCATGAGTGGAAACAATGCCACCAATGAAAATTGAAGCCATTGTCTCTAATGCTTCAGCGTCAAACTTTCTCTGTCTGGAAAGGTGCTGTCTTCTTTCCAGCTAAGTGCTCACCAACCATTATTTGTTCTAATACATTAAACATAGTTTTAGAAAGACTTGGATTACCACCTTCTCTTGTTCTGTTGCTGTGTTTGGTAATTTTCTCTGCAGAAGTCATGGCCTAAGAGGACTTCACTTAAAATCTAGCTTACTGGTAACCTGCATATCAGATTAGTTTTCCAGTAGCATAACTGTGTCTTCTCCTCCTTCCTTTCCTCAACCCATTTATGTTTGATTTTACTGCCTTTCCACTGTACAGAATTTTCAGGAGAGGACTTTTATTTATAAGTGCAAAAATAAAACATCCAATGTTTTGCAGGAACTGAGGATGAAAAGAAACTTTCTCATAAGACATCATTGTTTTTTTTTATTGCCTGACTTGTTCTGAAATTTCTCAGCCCAATATGAAGTAAATCTGTAAGCAATAACATTTGGTAAAACACAAGGGTATGATGCCAAATCCTTCCTTTCTTGCAGTTGCTTAAATCCAGTACGAAGGAAAACATCCTTGTTCAGGGCTACCACTTTTAAGCTAACCTATATTTTGAATGTATGTTTTTTGCTATGGTGCTTACTCAGCGATTCATTTGCAGTATTATCAAAATAAACTGACAATTTGTTTTTATGTGGAATGAAATTATTGATCTCAGCATCCAAACAAAATTAAAACCAAGGAACGAGTCGTGATCTTCATGTGCTGTAAGGCTCCACTTGTCTCTAAAATGAGAAGAATGAAAGACATGTCTGTCATTCTTGCTAGTGCATTTGCGTTCTCAGAGGAATGTTTATGTAAATGCTAACTTAAATCAAGTGAGCAGAACATCAACCAGGAACAGAGTGAGGCAAAGCAGAAATTTCTGCTATTTCATGCAGATACTGAAGCAACAAACATGAGATGGGGTCACGTTTTTAGCAAAGGAAGCTGCAATTAGAAAACCAGTAGGCATCATCTCCAGAGAAGGCAGTGAGTCTGTCTGATAAAATAGATGAGTATTATCCCGCAGTTAAATGATTGCTACAGGAATGATGATGATATTGTTTACTGGTGCAGTTATTCATGGCCATGTTTATTTTAGGTAGACGAGTGTCTATTTAATGTGTTTAGAATTATTTTAGTTTTGACTTCTACAACCCTGTGAAATTGATCCTACCTGCAGATGTTAACATGACTCAGAAGATTTGACCTGATGGAGAATTTTCTAAAGCAGTTAATAATTACAGTTTTGCATCTGATGAAAGTGCCTTCCCCAGCCTGTGTTTTCTGAGTTCTAAAATCTGAAGGTTTGCTGGTATGGCTGTAGTGGCAGGCTTTCGTTGTGGACACACTGGTTTATTAACAAGATCTTGCTTATACCAGTGTAATCCAATACTGTATTACAGCTTTAACTTACTCGAAAATATAAACTATAAATTAAAAAAAAAATCACAAACATAACTGACATTATACATGACACACCATGGGTACAAGTTTTTATCCTAGACTTGGCCTGAGGGAAGATGCAGGCTTCATCACTGGCTGGAGGTAAATTGCAGTGGAAACAAAATTTCATGCTCTTATTTCTCAGAAAACTGACCCAGATTGTCCCTGACACTTTTTGTCCTGTCCATCCCAGGTCAGTTTTTCCTTATCTCTGCTTCTTACATTTCCCCTCCTTCATTTTCTCTCAAATGTATGTCAACTGAAGTGTCCAGTAAAGGAAGAAGGTGGTCTGAAAAATTCCCCAAAACATATAATAATACCACTGCTCTCAGTCACAGCTGCAAATCCTAATAATCTTTGCTGATGCTGAAGAAGAACAGAATTTGACCCTACTTCTTAATACTTTCCTTATCAGCATTTCCCTCCTTACTGGTCATGTAGAGAACTCAGCTGGAAATCTCTACATCACTCATTTTTTCTTAAATTTATAGCGATATCAGTAGTTAGTTTCTTCACTTCTTTGACATGTATATCCTATCAAATCTGGACTGAGAGGCTGAAATACCTATCTTCCTAGGCTCCTTTCTCAGCTTTAGAAGGCCAACATTGCATAGGTTTCCAGGGATTAAGGAAGTAACTTAGAGACCTATCGTCATTCAGTCTCTGTTCTGCTGCATGCCTCGTGATCATGGGCAAATAACTTGGGCACTTAGTGGCATTTCTCATCTCTAAGGGGTACAGATGTGTTAAGATATTCTGAGACTGCAGGATGGCAGAAGTGTAAGGTGCAGTGAAGATATGAGGTTCAAGGGTTATTATGAAAAAAAAAAATCAGAGCTTTGTGATGCGTCTGCAGTCAGCAAGAAGCAGTTAATACATTTCCTGAGTCCTGACATGGTGAACTTTAAACTTTTATCTGTAGACAATGACATATCCAGCTTTCTTTTTCACATACCAGTTTAGCTTTATGATAAAGCCTGGGTGAAAATCAGAAAACTGCAGATTTTATGAAGGAAAGTAAACAATGCTTGGTAATTACTTGGATTAATGTTTCTCTTACAGGCATGACTTTTCTTGCGTACAGGATTTTTGAAAAAAGCAGAAGTCACAACATGTACTGATCATCCATGCAATTAAAGAGTATTCTGTGCCATGAGATAGACTTTCCTTTGTGATATTTTTATATAGCTGGAGTTAATGCTGAATATAATCTACATCCAATCAATGGTATTGTGCATCATCAGATGAAAAACATATTCAACATAACTGCTGTTAGTTCCTGTTTAAAGCCCTAATCAGAGTCTGTGCCAACATGTAATCACATTGCAGAATAAATTGTTGTAATATAAAGTATGTAGAATAGATACTAAGACACGCTAAAAGACTGCTTTCCATCTCCAGAAATAATTCCTGAGAGGTTTCCTTGGAAGTGCCTCAAACCACATGATCTAGTGACTACAACAGTTCTGACGGTAAGGGCTGCAGGGTAAGAATCTGTCCAGTATAGGAGCCAAGAAATATGGAGAGGGAGAAGGTGACCAGGAGGTTGGTATCATGTAACTCCTTTGTGCACAGGCCACAACAAAGTTCAGGTACCACTCATATCACTATAAAGTTAAGACAGACTAAGTGATGCAGAGATTTCCAGCTGCGCTCTCTGCAAGTGCATAAATAGCATGACTGTAAGAGCATTTTCAGTGCAGTTAATGATTATTTGTGCCTTTAAGCACCTCCTTCAGCATGAATGGTTCATCCCAGGAAACCTGTCCTGTCAAAGATAGTCTTTTGATGCACAAATCTCTCCCTGTGTACCTCTTGTTCTGCGTGGTTATTTGCTGGTCATGTTTCCAATGTTTAGTATCAGGCAGCTACTCTTAGCTCAGTGTGGTGCTGTTCCAAGTCTCTCTCCACAGTGCCCTGTCCCATAGGCAGTAGCTAAGCAGCAGAGCAACATTTTTACGGCATTTTGTTCCTCCAGTCCAGGTTTTGAACTGCCTAGACATGTGTACAAGAATCTCCCTGTCTTCGTGTGCTTTTCTGGTTGTAGATATGCCAGTCTTGCAGATTTTACTGTACAGCCATACCAGCTTGCCTTAAATAGGATGGATAGTACATCTTTGTTAGTGTGACTCTACAGCTGAAACATTTACCAAGCTGACTAACTAGAGGAAGTGAGCTCTGGTAGAGTTGGTACAGAAGGCCTGTGAGCTCAGTACACTGGAAGAAGCATGCAGCCCATCTAAGGATTTGGAAATTCCTATCAGCAAGAGGACTGAATGCTGGGCAGCTCCTGTGGCACTAATGTGGAAAGAGTTTCCTTCTAGTGCACAGCTTTGTGAGCTGCAGTGACAGCTGCAGGATAAGGGGGTGATTTACAAAAGGGCTGTTCCTAATGCATTTCTTTTCTCTTGTATATCTCCTAAATCTTTGTTGCTCCTAAAGCTCATTCTGGAACCATTATAACAACCCAGAATGCTTTAAGCCTTGAAGGGAGCTAAGACTACATACTATCCCTTACAACCTAACAGTTCCTATGTGCAAACATCTGTGACCAGCATTTGAAATGTCTGTAAATGATCCTGCTAAGTAGAACTATTACATGGTATTTCTTGGTCAGTTTTCTTCTTCGGGTTGTTGATGTATAATTGCCAGGGCTTCAGCACTCACTGAGCACTGGGGTGGGTATCAGCTGGGTAACTCTATCGTAGACACACATCTCCCAGAGCCAGGGGCAGTGTCAGGCATGTGATTCGTACCCAAATGCCTAGAGTCTGCTGGAGACCTTTAGGACTGTTACCACCCACTGCACAGTTTGTAATGATCCTTTACTCACCTTCTTCTAGTCCTTTCCTATCATGCTCTGGTTGGCTCGTCTCTCCAAAATTGGAGATGTATGGATCTGTCTTGCTTTTCTCAGAAACTCTTTGCACTGCTTTAGAGAGAGCTATCAAGCATGTCCAGTGACTGTCATTCTCCCTTGTCTCCTGGAGCCCCTGGACCCATCTAATTAAGATGCTGTGCTTTGCTCTTGGCATGCATGCACACAGAGCTCTCAACACACACACAGAAAATATCTGTCTTCTCTTCACTGCTTCTCTCCTGTTTGGACAAAATGAAAATCAAATGCTGAAATATAAACATGAGAGTTACAAAAATCTTTGAATGTTATTCCTATGGAATATATAGGCCAGTATCAGAATTATGATTTAAGCATTTTCCACACCATGAATCTGCTATTGCACAGTTTTTAATAAAATAATTTGCAGCCTCTCCCAATCAGTTGTGTCAGCAGATTTAGTTCATCTTTGAGGCCCAGCAGGGATGACAGTCTATTTGTTATTAGAGTAATAAATAAACAAGGAACTTGTCAGAGGCAAAACTGGTATGTGTGCCTTTGTAAGATAAATGCTGCCTTTGAATAGACAAATATTTACGGTCTTACAGACCAAAATTGTCATCCTAGCTAAAGGCCTTGTATTGTGAAAGTAAAGGAAAAAAAATCATGATTTCTGGATCATTCCAGTGCAGGCAAAGATAGCTCTACCTAATGAAAATGTATCAAGAGATTTTATGATAACAAGCAGACCATTTCAGGAAAACTATAGATCTGTAACCCTTTATCTCTGTACAGAGAAATTTATGTTGGGTCTTTATGTCACTGTGCTGTGGGATATAGCAAATATTAAAAGTTTTTCACACCACCTCTAACGTCATGTTCCTAAGAATGCATTACATATGTTCTCTGCAGCTTGTGGCAGGAGGCTTTCTGAAATATCATAGAGGAATTAGGGGAAAGGATTTACAGAAAATCAACGTGATTCCTGTTTCAAGGGCAGGAGAGTCTTTGAAAATCTTCAGAGGAGAATGGTGGTGGTTGGTTTGTTCATTCCGGTCTACACATTATGAAGTTATATGTTTTGGGAATAACTGTATTCTGTACAGAACTGGAAGAAAATGCTAAATTTTAAAGTTTTTTATATAGCAAATGGTCTTTTATGCAGCTATTCTTTTGTTGTGGTAAGCCAGTCACTGCATCAACTGACAGAAGGAAATGTGGAGTTGAAGGGTCAAAACAAGACTGACAAGGCTCTTAAGAATGAAAAGATGTGAAGCGTGAAAGCAAAAAGATGCCAGCTGTTATCAACTTTCAGGAGTTAAAGTTCCTGCATTTTGTTAAAAACTGGGGAGGAAATAAAAGATTCATTGAAGTAAAGGGAAAATTCTCATGTTCCTGTAATGATTCCCAGGAGTTCTGAGAAACCCCCAAGAGGAAGGGGAATATTGTACATTTAATTCAGTCTTATACAGAACACAGATTATGTGCAGAATGCTCCTTGTGGTCTTCAGATCCATCAAATCAGTGTGTTTATTTGCTTGAGTAAAATGCAGCAACCATGGACAGCAACATAGAAGTTTGGACAGTTCCAATATTAAGTGGACCTACAGCTCCCAGTTCCTTGATACAGACGCTGGTTTTAACGGGATGCAGGAGTCTAGATGATAAATGTCATCATTAGTCATGTAGGCATGGTTTTTTGCATTGAGCTTTATCAGCTGGGAGATGCTGAGGGATGAAGTGGTATCAGTACTGTCTCTATTCATACTTCGACATAAAGAATAGTAACTCTAGCCAGCAAGTTTCTGTAGAAAATTCCAATATGATTTTCTTAAATCATGCCACCTCTTATGATCTTCATGCTATGATTATGTATCTAAAAAAGTGTTCAGAGGGAAATCACAGCTGGAGATTGACTCTAAGTTACTTTGTGTTCTGAATCAAATCTCATTTAGAAGCAGATAAGACTTATTGGGAACTACCTCAGAGTTTCTCTTTAGGCAAAACTTTAATATGTGTCCTGTGCTGTTATGGTGTGATGACAGCTTATGTTTAAGTTCAGTTCTGTTCTTGCTTGCTTTAATTTGTCAGTCTTCTGAGACTGTCAGATTTACCTTATTTATACCTGCATAAGTGAAGTGGGAAACATTTTGCATTACACAGGAACTACAACACAGAAGTTACTGCTGTTAATTTCATATTATTTTTATAAGCTGGATCCATCTTTTGGTGCTGTCATTATCATGCAGTTTATTATGATCTGGAAGCTAAATAGTCTAATCAGCAATAAGAAGCAAATTAAAAACCCCAGAGCAGTATGATTTCATTCTTCTTCACTGTGCTCTAACTGTAATGTAAAACTTGCTTTTTTTTTTCAAAGGAAATAAAATTTGCTCTTCCGTCACCTTGTTTCTCTTTTAAGAGACTACCTCATAGCCCAATTTACCAAAAATAATTTCCTAGGCTCATTATGTGTGCTGTAACCTGATGTACACTCAATTTGCTGAAATCATTTTTTCTGTCTGTCATCCAGTCAGCCACACTACCACTGTGCTTGTGCCCCACATGGGACACAGAGAAGCAAGATTAACCACCATCTAATTTCTACTTTTGTCATAAATGCTGCCCATAACACATGGCAGACAAAGTGTGCTCTCTGTGGAGTTTGACACAGCCACTGTCTGGCAGTCTGGGTGGTAGAGAATACATTATTTATCATACTCAATGGGATGAGGCGGGCACTGAAGCTACTTATTGGAGCAGCTGTGAACCTCCAATCTCCTTAATTTTCAAAACAGGTAATTAACTGGAAAGTCATTTGTAATAACCACTGACATCTCCAGAAATCATGGAATGGGTTGTTAACTTTGTGGCTTTATTGTACTCACATTTTTGTTGACATTTCAGTACTGAATTCTGTCAGAAAATTGCATATTCTTTGTATTGAAGGAGAAATGTATTTTAACATTTCTGTCATGTCAATATTAGGCTTGTACAACAGAAGAAATGTTTGGAAGCTGGGTGATTTGAAGGACAGTGCAGTAGGAGATTCTTGTGTTTGCTTGCTTTTAACCACTGTGTGAAAATAAGTGACCCAAAATCTGAAAAAGGAGCATTTTAGTGAGTTCTGCCACTTAGTGTTCGGTGCTGAATTGAGCCCTAAAATAACAAAATGCATCAATATAAATGCTGATGCGTCAGCGAGGCAGCGTACCAGTGGGTGTTAGACTGCTCCTGGAAAAAAAATCTGCTTTGTTTCAGCCTAGCTTAATTAAAGGGCCAAAGTCCATGCAAATAGGAGAACGGATTGGTTCTAACAGGGCTGTCTTCCCATATAAGCAATCATATATTTAAAGTAGTGATGTGGAGACTCATGAGTCCACATATCAAAAATGACTAGTAAATGGATTCACTTATGGCATCTTGGTGCAGTCATAAGGGTCTGGCAAATGCATTAGACGGATTAGATGCATCAGATGGGTGTCCTTACTTTGTACTGTACTTGCCTACGATAAAACCTTCTATCTTCAAATGACTGTCAGAGAATATTAGTCTGACTTCTCTACTCCTTTCAAGAAGGTTGTTTAGGGTGAAAGACAGCAGATTTAAGCAAATGTTTCTGTTGAATATTTCTGAGATTTGAGTTATCTTTATTACATTTTGATTCTTGCGAACAAAAAACAGAATTTAGAGGAAACCTGTTATTTGCTAATGGAATATAATTTGTTAAAATATGCTTGATACTAATAAACTAACCCCTGAATATATGGTAGTGAGCAGCACCACAGACTATCAGGAGATATTGTTCTTAAAAAGTTGCAGTTTTGTGCTGGAGCTTGACTTTACTGTAGAAAATTACTGTGTGTCATTGTTAGACAATGAGGGAAGCTCGTGGTAACCTCACAAACAGTAGATCTATGACCCTGGTACTAACAGCAGCTTTTTGATAAGAGCGATAGCAGAAATTGTTGATCTGGATTTGGCAGGATTTTCAAAAGCGCTCCTCCATGAGTAGTTCTGTATCCACTGACATGTAGTAGCTATTACTTAAGTGGGAACAGAGTTAGACATAGGGGGAGTGCATTGAAAAAATCCATCCTGTTGCGTAGGGCATAGGTACTAAGCACATTTGTTGAGACAATGTCTTTTCAGCAGTGTTCCCAAATGCTATATTTAGTCTTAATTCAGAAACTTGCAAGACTAGAAAAGGATAGAAATAGTCAGACAGGAAAAAGAAAATCCATATGGTACATGAAAAGTCTATCCAAAAACTGAGGCACGTTCTCCTGCTGACTGCCCCTGTTCTTCATGCTGACTGAACACCATTCCCTAGAATCACCAGCTCATTTTGTGTGGACTGTGGACATGTAATGGGCAGCAGAATTCAACTCAGAGATTCTATTTACTAAATTAAATTTTGTTTCTGTGTTTTTACGTTTGCCTAATTTAATTGGATTTTGTCTGTTGTGGTGGGAAGCACATCTTCCTTCTTTACTGAACATAAAATTAGCTTTCAGTGGTGATATGGGTTTGTTTGGATCTATCTATGCTTTTTCTCTAAATGAGTTTGTTCTTTCTAAAGCAAATATCACTCTCATATTTTGGAGGTGCAGAAAATTTGTAATCTTGTTTCTTCGTTTTCCTTATTATGTTGTGTTAATTTATGTATACATTAACATGTATTTGCATGATTTATTCATTTAAAGCTGTACATGTTTGTTTGAAAAGAAGCTCAAAGAGCTTTATCACAAAAATGCTAAACTCAACGTCATTGACAAAGTGTGTATTTTTGGAGTTTAGCCACAAGAATAAAAAGTAGGTCTATGATTTCATTTGATTAATAAAACTTTTGGAAGCTGGATTTTCAATTGTTTTAGTGTCTGAGGACGAACTTTTGCTAGCAATATGAGGTTCCGCTGCAAAAGACATTGTTTGGAGTATTTTCTTTCAGTTGTTGTGTAGTCCATGTAGAGGAGACAACAGTAGATCAGGGTGTAAGCTTATGATTGTAAAGAATCTGCAACCACAGATTTTTCCTATAAAGATAAAAAATGTCTTCATTTCCACCAGTAGAATGAAAACTCAAAGTGTTCATATTCCTATATACCAGAAGTTTCTTGCCATTAACTACAACAATGAAATCAAATTTAAACATTCAGGAAGTTTTCAGATGATTCTGCTCTTTCTTTAGCATCAAGCAAGTTGGACCGGAGCTAAGTCAAAGTAAAGCACTGACTCTTCCTGGAGTCACTCCTGGGATCCAGTCTTCTCTGCACTGCAGGGCTCTGACTGTGATTTCACAGTTGTACAATCTTAACAGTGTTCTACTACTCATTACCATCGAGAGAAAGCAGTCTCAAGAAGAGTACAAGAAGAGTACAATGCCAAGGGTTGGTATTTGTAGTGTTAAAAAAGCCATATATCCATTCCTGTATAATATGACAATGTCTTAGATTTTCTGTTATGAATATTGTCATTCCTTCAGTTAAAATCAAAATTAGCAACACAATGGTGCACTCTTTTCATTCTTTTGTTTACATAGTTCCTGCTGCTCTAATTGTTGGATATTTTTGATTCTTTTTGCACAAAAAAGGATGAAATCACCAATTCAGTGTCTTGTTTTGAATAGTTGAAAATGATGAAATTAAACTAAAAAAAATAAAAAATATATAGAGAAGCTGAGTGGAAAATTGAAAAATCTGTAGCAGTGCATGGTGCTGTGTAAAATAATTGCCATTAATTACTGTTTGCAGCAGGAAATAAGTGATTTTCAGTTGATTTTACATAGAAAATGACATAATGAAAATTGTTATTAAATGGGTACACTTATACAAAAGTAGTCAATAAAAAGTATGGGGCATGGAAAATTTTTCTATTAAGGGAAATTTTTCATTAAGTGCCTAGATATTCAGCATATGGACCATCTATCCACAGCCATCCCACATTTTCTGATAGGTCTTCTCAACCTGATTAAAAAACACTGTCAACGCACTGCAGCACTTTAGAATTGTATCAACATGCTTTCACTGAGGAACAGTCCCTCAGACTCTCAGTTAATTGTTGTCTATGTCCATGTTTTAGCCCCACCCAGTGCCCACACTGTAAATCTTCTCACTGTGCTGAAGATGCTGCCTTAGATCCTGCTCCAGTGTTCACTGGAGGAGAGGTGGGGAAGAGCTTGGCCTTTGTTTGCTTTGGTAAATGAGAGTAATTTCTTCACTGTGGCACCAAAGTGGCTGATCTTAGAGGCAGCGTAGCTTCAGAGATGGACCAAATGTACCAGTCCTGTGACACATATTCTCCCACTCTTCTTCCACACTGAAGCAGTTTCTGACTTACTGATACCTACAGTGTGCATAGGAATTTTTTCTGTGTGCCCAGTGAGCTTTCCAAGCTGATCTTCACCTGTCATTAGAGAGAAAGCCCACTGAGACCACTCAGGACTTCTAAACCAAAAATGCCTTCTCATCTCAGTTTGTAAGTGTTCTCTGAGGTACCATCACTTGCTGTGAAAGTAATGTAGGCCTTTGCTAAGAAGGATCATTTAAAATCTTTACAGCTTAACTTTTCAAGCCACAGTGCATCTCCGACCATCCATTGTTCCAGGCAAGCATTAGACAAGGCTTTCAAATTGCCAGGCTTGCAGAAACCAGACTGGATCAGCTGCACAGGGCAGTCCACTTTCCCCATATTTCCCCAACAGATGTCTCAAGATGTTACTTGCAGAGCTGCGCTCTGGTGAGGTCCTCACTGGTTTTGGTGAAATAGCGAGAGGACAAGAAATGCATTAAATTTGTAACCAGACTGCCTACTGGTAGGTCAGATAAATTGGATACCCAAGTAGCTATAGGGCTGTAATGTAAAACAATGTTTCTGGTGCTGTTGGACTTTGGAGAGGAGAACTTGCTCCTGTAACCAGCTGCAGATCGCCTTCTCTTCATATCCAGTTTTCTGTGCTTTACCTTGAGGTCAGGATTCAGTCCTGAATGATTTCAAGCAGGAAGAGAGTGTTTTTTTGCTCAAGCAATCCAATTTTAAGCTGCTCAGTCTGCAGTTCTTTTCACACATACCCACTCTTCGCATGCTCTTGATGATCTGCAAATAAACAAACAAAAAAATCAACAGCCACCAGTTGTGAGTCCGCCAGCCTACTCTGTTGGATTGCACTGGAATTGTGTAGGCACAGGGATATTAAAAGAACAGTGTTGAAAAGGTTTTGTGTATAAGGTTGAACCTAGCACAGAAAATGGATGTGATTGTTATTGCGCAGAACTGGATGACACAATTAGCTTAGACAGGGATAACAGAGCCTTTTAAAAATTCACTTCAGTCTCATTTACTTTAATCTATGAATCAGATCCAAGGCCAAATAATGAAGATGGGAAGGAAGGGCCCAAGTCCTGCAATGGGCACCAGGCAACTTGAATTTCCAACACAACACAGAACTCCTTAAAGGATCAGAAGCAAATCACAGGCTTGTAATCTGAAGGCTTAAAATACAAGGCACTAATTAGAGGTCAGTGTTCAACTCCCCAAGCCATGCTGGCTTACGTTTTTTGCCTTTGGATTCTTCTTCTTGGATTCTACTTACAGTATTGTGATACGACGCTTTGGCAAAAGATTCCGCACAGATGCTGATGTGTAGAGGTGAATTCAGATTACACTTAAACTGGGATCAGAATTGGAACTTCTTGAAGCTACAGATCCAGCATTGTGGTTTTTAGCCTTCTTTGCTCACAAAACTAGTGTTGTTGAAATGTAACTTTTCGGGAAGAGTATCCCCATCAATATGTGTACGTTAATGATGTAGGAAACATGAAAAGTAGGTTTTCAGAAGTGCTCCAAAGGCACATTTTGCAAAGAGATAATATATCACTTGAGTTTCAGAAGCACATAGTCACCCTCTTCTGGTTGATTTCCAGTGAGTTTTTGAATGTCATTAATCATTGCCTTACTCATTCAGGTTTCTTAAAACTTTACAAAACAGACCCTGATTGAGCTGAGAGTACAAGTATCACTCATCTGCAACTAAATTTCTAAGTCAGATCTTTCTGGAAATCCCATGAGTGGGATTTCCTGAGATATATCTGTACAGTGTTTGTAGCAACACTGGAACTGGTGCCAGTGCAAATGAGGATGAAACTGAAAACACAGGTTAAATGAGTCCCTGCTGCATGAATCAAATACTTGGTCCTGGCTTGGGTCAAGGCCAGCCTTGGGATCTCAGGTACAAATTGTGATCATGAGCTGTGTTTGTGTATCTCTTTGGGAGTGTGATAGCAATTATTCCCTGATAGAAAGTAATTCAGGAAGTCTAGTGCTTGCTACATTTTGTGCGGGGAAGAAATTCTGAGATGTGAATCTTGTGATATTTCAGCTTTCCCACTGCTCCTTTCATGTAGGCAGTAGAAGGCCAGGCAGGTTTTGATTTTCTTGGGGGCCATTCACCCAACCCAAAGAGTTGTTGCCTATTAATACAAATTCAGCTAAGATAAGTAGCAGACTAGAAATTTTGCTTTCTTTTCTATTTAATTTTCTCTGTGTTTTCCTGTGGTGCAGTATCACTGTAATTCACATATGAATCTTGGTTTGAATGGTGTTCTTGTTGCAAGAAAAGTTTAATAGGAGCCTAAGGGTGTATAATATTATTGAAATGAAAATTTTTTAAACTCATATTTCAGAGCTCATTAACTTACACAGTTCTGTGGGGTGTAAGGATCAGCAGATGAACAGCAATTATCTGTAATCTGCAGTACACTTACTGGTCTCTCCCTTAGCCTCATTTCTAGGTTTGTGTCTAAATAGATAACCAGTTATATGTTCATACACATGGTACAGATGAAGTATTTATCTTTCAAACCCAGTGTTTAATGCTACCAAAATACAAGGGCCAAATGATTAGAGCACATGTAGACACACAAATCTCTCAAAGCTCAATAGAAGGGCTACACAGGTAGCCCGGTCCTGTATTCTACTGAACTGAAAGCTTCATGTCTACTGTTTTTCAGCCAATGCTTAAGCCCACAACAGCATCAAGCAGCAGCAGAACAGATCCCAGCTCTGCTTGGGTGCAGGGTAGGTTGTTAGAGTTGTGCTGCACTAGGCTTTGCCAAGGTTTTGCTATCAACAATATTCACAGCAGATAACGCTGAGCTGTTTCCAGTTTAGAGCATAGGTCACTCTTTATTTGTTGTCTTAAAGTACTCAGTTGTGGTAAAACGGATTTTGCCCTAACATCTAGTTTTAAATGGTTAATGAAGAGACAGACAAATATTATAGTATGTTGAGCCTATAATATGGTCAAGTCAGAGCCAGCATTGGCATCAACAATTAAAGACAGTTTTCCTTCGAAAAGCTAATTTTCAGTTCAGATTTTCTCTTTGTTTATTGATTGGTTTGGTTCCAAATATGTTTAATTTATATGCCATATAGATCTATATATAGTTTTCTCTTTGCCTTTTCATAGGGGAATTTGAATCAGTCCTGCTGAAATTTCCATTTACAGTGACCTTTAAGTAAAGATAAAAAAGCCCGAAGGAAAAAAATGAGGGAATATGGGGTAGATAAATTTAATGGATGTGATAAAAACCTTTTCTGCACTGATCCAAGAGAAGCAGCTTGGTTTGGTTCTGACTTGTGATGGCCCATATACCAGTGATGGGTGTAGTACAAGAGCCTGGTGAATATGGCACATAGACACTGGGAGACATGTAGACATAGGAGACTGTGGCTGTCAAACCCAAGTGTGAACCTCAAGTGTTTGTGATGGTACTGCAGCTCTGAGGTATGGAGACTCCTATCTCTGAGTTCTTTCATATCTGTAAACTTTGTATTATAATTTAGTAGATACAACCTTCCCTCAGATTCACTGCCTTTATATTTTAATTCTCCTGGCCCTTTAACTGCAATTTTGTTTCCAGGATTTCAAGGGCTCGCCTACAGATTTGGCCCTATGGCTCTGTCACTCTGTGCATTTCCTCTGCTATGCCTCACTCCTCTTGCTATTCTATTTTCCCATAAGACTTTTCCCTCCATTGCAATTCTGCTTCCTTAATCAAAATCTCTTCCTCTGATGTTTTGCTCCTCTTGCTCCCCCGGAATTCGTCATCTTCACGTCCTACAGGACCTCTGCTCCCATTGTTTTACCCTGGAGATTTTCTTCCCCCATCTCCAGTTCCTGGAAGAATTAGGAAGCTCTGAGGGCAAGAATGTTTTCCGTCTTCAAGTTTCAGCACTGTATGCCCAAGGCAGCTTAGAAGGGATTCATTTTTATTTTAAAACGCTATTTGGGAGAAATAAAAATTCCTGATTAATTTTTTCAAATAACAAGGAAGACTTGTTAAAGGGATAAATCTGGGTTTACTTATGTCTCTTCTTTCAGCTTATAGTGTTTCATAGTGAAGGTGTTGTACCCACTTGAACATCAAATCCACAGAATGAGTAATTCTGTCCACTGCATGGGCACTGCCTTGCTTGTACTCCCTGCCTTGCATTAGCTGTTGTAAGAGGAGGGGAAAGAAAAAAACAAGACGAGGCTGGAATCTCTTCATTTAGCTGGGATCCTGGTAATAGTGTTCATAAAGAGTATCTTTGTGGTTTTCTGATGGCACTGGGGCTGGGACAATCTATTTACACTCTTGAAGGGCTCAAGGGCTACCAGAATTTGCTCACTTGAGTGTACTGATGTATAGAGCATTGCTGTGTGTACAAGTGGCACTCAGCATGCTGGCAACTGTGTATGTCTTATAACAACAACCAGCTGAACTAGTCTCTTTCTTCTTGACCCTTTGCCCACTACCAGTTCTCACTCTCTCTCTTTTTTTTTCTTTTTTTTCCTTTCCCTTTTTCTCATTTTCTTCCCACAACTGTTGGAAATTTAACAAGAAAATTTCCTATTCCCAGACTTTTAGCAAACTGTAGCTCTTTCAATTGCTTTTACTCAGGGCTATGACAGCTCTCACTTTGAATTTTTATTAAAAAAGCTAAAATGGGATGGGGAGTTTATGCTCCCGATCTAACTTTTGAAAATAAAACTGTTATAGTTCAAAGCCAGGACAGCTGCTGGTAGCTGCCATTCAGAGTGCTGGCTGTCAGTCTGATTCGTAAAATGCCTGCTTCCCTCTTCCCCACCCACCCCACATTCAGCACTGAACCTCAAAGCTGTGATGTCACCCGGGGGCTGTGTGTACAGCAAGCACCGACTTCAACATTAGGCTTTTGAAACCAAATAATTGAAAAATCAGTTCTTTCTTACTTTCCTGCCAATAAGACAGAAACACCAAAGCTGAAAAAGATCTGCTTGTTGTCAAATCAGTGCCAAGGACACAAAATTATGGTCTTCATTTTTTTTTTTTTTTCCCCCTATAGTTTCTGATCTGCTTAAAACCAGCTTAATAAATTTGGATACAATCTGAGTCAAGTGTTGGAGCTGGTTCCAGCTTGCCAATTGCTGTAGGATGGGCACAGTACTCTGAAGCTAGGAAGAAAAAAATGTTTCTATCTTATGCATGTACTGTTTCGTATGCTAATGAACACCTATATCAGGTGCCAAAAACTGCCAAATGTCATAAACTCCCAGCTTGGTGAGCTTAACAGTGTTCATAGTAGTTTGAATAATCACCTTGCTCCAGAGGTTTGGCTAAGGTCATCAAATCAGACTCAAACTACCCTAAGAAGCAGTGTGGCAGGAGGCAATGATTAAAGGTGATACTAGAAGCTTGCTTTGAAGTTTTGTCTGTAGTAATCTGTAATGCTTATGATCTTGGGCAGCCTTGAACAGTGCATGCAAACTTCCATCTTCATGGAGTCAGCCCTACAGGTGATGTGATCACTCTGCTTGTACATGCATCAGTAAACAGACAGGAGCTGGATGTTACTTAACCATTCCAAACAGCTTAAAGGAAATGGGAGTTGTCTTCCTCCAGATACTGAAAGAGTTAATTTTTTGTTTGTTTTGTTTTGTTTTCTGGGTGCCCAATGTAGCTACTGCTGCAATTATAAAACCAAACAGTCTCCTTTTGGGGAACTATTAACATTGGCAATGACATCAAGCACCAATTCATCAAGAGCCACGGTGTCAACTTCAGTTTGGTAGTGCAAAACAAACAGAAATCTGAGATGCTGTTCTGGGGAGAGGAAAACTGCTCTGGGGAAGGCATCACATTATGGGCACCTTCTTCTTTTAACAATAACATTTAATAGCCTTTTAAAGAACATTTCCCCCATTCCCCCAAGTAATTTCTTGGCAGGCAGTTAAGAGAAAGGAAGTTTTTTCTAAGGGCTTTTATATGATACTAAATAAATCTAGCAGCCTTCAAAACAACAAACCCCTCCCCTGCTTATGCCTATTGTGCTGCCCAGACTGTCTCTTAATACCAGCCCTAGAGTGGCCTGATGGTGTCTGTCTGGTAAGTGCTGAGAGCATTATCAAACCACACTGAGGGCTCAGCTCTCCAGGAGATGCCAGATGGAACCAACATCAAGTTATTATTATTATTTATTAATTATGCACCTGACTAATGTGCAGAGCAATTTGTGGCAGTTAAAATGCACATTATAAATGGAAAACAAGAGATATTTTCTCAAAGAATGTATCTGTCCTCCAGGGATAGACACCTTCTGAATGGAGAAGATTTGCCTAGGACAAGGCAGAAGGAGATGGAGTCAGTTCTCAGTCCTGTGCCTCTCCTGGCCTTCTCTTTTCACAGTGACCTTGCAAACTATGCTGTCACACACAACTTGAAGTCGAAGGCTGAAGTCTGATGAATTTGCCTACTCTTTTACAAAGCTTGTCCTGAATGAACACAGGATCTACCAGCTCTTTTTGCTGGATTGCCCTGGTGCCCACAGATCAGCATGTAGAATTTGTCCCTGAAATGGAATCAGGTTCTGCAGCTGAAAATGTGGCCAGACGCTGGAGCTGCAGGCCATAGTCATGCATCTGAGCCTGATCCCCAATGAAGGGGAAGAAATATGGACAGTTGTTCACAGAATGACCACAAGATAACATAGAAAGTTAAAAAGACCTCTTCAGGCATCTAAAGGCAGCATTAAACTTGTAGGGGTCAAGGGACAAGATATTGGGCCTTTGTTCTTCCACTATCATTTGTGGGACTACTTAATTTGTGATGGTTAATGGTGTGGGTATTAGTGTTGCTTGCCCCAAAAGTCAGATTTCCCTGCAAGGTCTAAGTACTTATGAGCAAGGAATAAGTGATGGTTACACAGAGAGCTGGGGTGAAGTACAAGGGAATCTGTGAGTCAGAAAAAATCAGATCAGAGAAACAAGTGAGTATAAAAACATGGAAAGTCTTCTCGCTTTTCTGCCACATACTTTTCTTGACATTTTATGCTCTGTTGTTTATTTTTTCTTGCCCTGAGAACTCATGTGGGCAGGACTGAAGTGGCTGAGGGATTTGAAAGGATCTGGGAGTGGCTGGTATATAGTGGAAAAGTCAATACAGAATCTTTTGGAAAATCTGGAAGTGAAAAAGGCAATGCAGAAATTTGTGAAGCTGTTAGGAGCAGCTTTGGGAAACATGAGAAAGGGGTCAGAAAGAAAGAAGTGAATCCACTTGTCTGCTCAACATCAGTCTTGGTAAGAATAATGGCTTTGTACTGGAGCCAGAATTCCTTGGCCCAGCCAGAACTGACTCAGGTTTGACTTCTGGAGGTAGAGGATATTTCTTGATATTTTGACCTCAGCTGTAAGCTTGCCTGAAGTATATTTTTTATTTTGAACTAAAAAAATAAATAAATAGCACTTAATGCTGTACTCAGTCTGTGAATTGGACTGAATATTGTGCTGACGATCCAGTTCTTGACATTTGCATGCCACGGAGTTATGTAGTGCAATGTGATATACATTATTCATGCTTTCATGTACCTCATTTTTACTCTGTGTGACAGCACTTCCAGGATCAAGGTTCAGCACACTTCAGTGGACCTGCAAGCTTTATGGTTCTGATGCCTGGAAGCAAAACAGCAAAGAAGCATTTGGGGATACGAGGTGTCTTTTGCCCAATGGATTTCCTTTGGATCATGCTGCCTAACCAGGTCTTTGGTCAGCAGGCAATAGGCAATATGTTTGGCTCAAGCATGCACCCTAATTAAAGTGAATCAATTAATGCAGATTAATTTAAGATTCAATTTAAAAACAGCTTAGTTAAAGCAAAGAGGATAGCTGCGTAGACATTTTGGTCTTTTTAAACAAGACTTTTTTAGCTGAGTTTAAAACATTTAGGCCAACGTGAAACAAGGTACTTGCCAATTATAACAGGAGTTTAGCTCATCTTCAATAAACTGCTTTAAGTAAATCAGAGTAAGCTTGTGGGCAGATAAGGACCACATGGGTCAGAGACAACTGGTGTTGACTTAATAGATTTGCATTTCCTCTTGGTTAGTTGAGAACTGATGCCCTCGCAACTATAAGGTGCCTTTGCTGATAGTACTCTTTTTCAGTGTTGCAAAGCTGAGTTCCTGACCCTGCATGATATTCTTTCCTCTTTATTATGTTGGTCTCCTTTTCTTTTCAATAAAATTTGTGTTTGGAATGCCTAAAATTTATATCAATAGAATGTGCTTTGTGCCTCTGGCCTTAATCCTGGAAGGTGGTGATCACAACTGCTCGCCTCAAGTCAGAAAGATGTTAGAAGGATGGTTTTAAGCTACTTCTGTAGTGCTCCGCTTCATTCCAGGGATAGCAGGGCATTGCTCCCATGCAACATCCACCCAGTTGGCTCTAAATTATGCTGCCAGCTGTGCTTTGCAGCTGGAGATTACCTTCATCATCCTCTTCAGCAGGCTGAGTGCTCTCTAGAAGAGGAGCACCTATAAAGGTGCTGCACTGAGTACTGTCTGTTTCCATGTTGTGATAATCTTTCAGCAGATGAGTTCTCCTCATGCTGGCTGCAAGGTTGTCTGGGCTGCTGCAGGAATTGCAGAGTGCTCCTAGGGGAAATTCTGCATTGATAGCCACAGGGAGCATTGTATGAGTGTAGCATACTGACACTGGTGAACTTGGGATACTTTGGTAGAATAAATCAATGCTGTATGTCTGAGAGTCAGACTACATATTTTTCCTTCTTTTGTGTTATGTCAAGTAGCTCTGGAATGGCAGCTTTAGTGGTGAGGAACATGTGCTCTGCAGGTATTTAGTACCTTGGTTTTTAGATGTGCATGTCAAAGGCATCCAGTGGATGCATCACCCCTTCATACCCTGATAATCTCTTAAAGAGAACAACTGCGATGTCATGTTGCTTCCCAAATATCAAGTAATCATTGGCAAGGCTTCTGGAAAAGCTATGGTATGTCATTGTTCTCATTGTGTACGTGAGAACTGCTGGAAACAGGAGCCTATGCTCTGTCTGGTTTTTACATCTGCTGTAATGGTTATTTGAAGTGTGTATTCAGTTTAAAAAATGCTTTGTTTCCTAATAGATTTAAACTAACATGCAAACCATGTTTATCTTTCATTATAAACAAGAGAAATGAAAATCTCAAACCCAGGACCAAAATAGATGGCTGGGGAGGGGCAAATCACACACTGCACTCAGTAGAAGTGAGATCCTGGATTTTGAAGGCACTAACTTTGTGATGTCTATCTAAGAAGAGCATCAGGCGGCCAGATGTTCAGAGATTTGGGCTCAGTCCTCTCTCTGTGATCACCAGGATAGTAGAGTTGCCCATACTGTGTTTTTTTTTTTTAATTTATTTTGTGGGTGAACTGCTATAAAGGTGGAAAGATACACTCTTTGATCATTTCTAACTAAAAGATATTATTATTTAGCAAAATGGCACATGGAATCAAGGGAATTTCTAACTCTGTAAGATAGAGAGAGCTGATGAGAAAGGGCTTTTCTGAAAGCTAATTGTTCCAAATATATCCAAGACTGTTCTTGGTTCATCTGTGCAAGTAACCAGAGGGGAAAGACAGTCAAGAGGGAAAAAGTGGGCGCAGTGTGCTGAGCTTAGCCCACATTTGTGCTGAAGTTTTGTGGAGGAACACATTTATCATTTAATCCTGATGAACTATAGGGCTCTCTCAGTGAGGTGTTCCTATTGGCTCTGTTCCTCAGTTTCGCTGTTACATGGTGCTGAGAAGGTGCTTTGGTGTGTTCTGTTCTGCTGTGTGTGGCCAACTTGGCAGACTGTGGAGTGTGCTACTGAAATACCTGCGGCAGTTTTGTACCTGTAAGTACTTGTGGTGCTTTCCATGTGTTTGGGTGACTAAAATTATTCTCCGAGGTTACTCTCTGAGTAAGAATACAGGTACCATTTCCATGCTGAATCTTCTCCTGTACTTGAAATGCTGTCCCATTCCATCCGCCCATCAATTTAAAATGGCGGATGTCATCTGCAGTGTGGGGCTGATGCTCTTCTGGGACACTTCTAGCTGTGAGCCAACATCTCTCCTGTTTATATTTATTGTGATCTTTTTTTGGGTTCTCAGTAGCAGTCTGTGTTTCTACTGTGCTTAGGAAGAAGAGAGTCACATTTATGAATAGAGATTTTAGGTTGTAAAATAATCATAGTAAAAAATGAAGCTTGTAGGAATCTGGGACGTGCTGCTAATCATGTAATAGGATGCAACTGAAATTAAGTTTCTCTCTTTCTCTCTCTCTTTTTTTTTTTTCCACTGCCATGAGTAATGCTGTAGTATCTCCAGGAATAGTGTGTAGAAAAATGCATGTCAGTGAGGAGTTAAAAATATTGACTTCTGGTACTTACAGTAGGAAGGCTTTCCTTAGTTCTACAGGCAGGCTCATATCAATTTGAATTCAATTTAGGGATTGAATTTAACACACATAAACCACTGGGTTTGAAACTATAAAGGGACTTAAAAATGTACAGCAGATAGGACCTTAGAAGTCTAAAGAATCCTTCATGAGATGAAAAGTGTTTTATGTTGTTTGAGATACAGTAGCATCTGAATTACACTTCAAAAGGCTTAACACATTCTTAAAATACATTTACAAGGAGAGATGATAATGTACAGTTTTAAATTTAGATGGTGCATGTTCACCAGTAAAGTTTCATCATCTTGAATAATTTAAGTAAGGTGGATATTATCACTGAACTTAAAGAGATCCTGAAAAATGTGGAGACCCCTGCTTAGCGCTGATGACTGTGTAATGCGGTGAGTGGTTGGAAATTCTTTGGGGAATCCACCGATGCCTTCTTGTATATTCATAAAAAAATGGTGGTATTAAAGTTTCATTTTCTTCTGTTTTAAGCCTTAGCAAAAACAGGAGTATAAAAGCCATTGAGGAATGCAGAAGTATTACTAATGTTTCAGAAAATTGAATTATTAACCATAACACAATGATGCTCAGGGCCTGCTAGATGTTGCCTACTGATCAACTCGCCTTGAAATTATGTTTATTTGCTTAAGTGAGTTTTTGGTTTATATTCTGTGAAAGCATTCTTTTTTTTTTTTCTTCTGTGTGTGAACCCAAAATTGCTTAGTCTGTGTCCTTTTCCCTCAGTTCCGATACCATAGCAGCAGCAGCGCACGCAGTTGCTAGCTAGGTAGCTTATTATTATGGTCACACTCCAGCACACAGCATACTTGTTGGAAGTTTCCAGAAATATTGCACTGCAGTCATTTTCCTTGCCGTTATGCTAATGGAATCAGGAAAATCAATTGTCCTTAAGGAACAGGGGAATGAGATGTGCTGTAAATGCCACAGGATGAGTGATTGGTTGATTGCAGGGATGGTGATTCAAACGCGCCTCATCTCTACATTATCCTGATGAATTTTTATGGCCCTGCCTTTTTTTCTTCTATAGCTGTGGAGGAAGGTTTATGGCTTGCAGCTTTTTAGTTGATTGAATGCAGCTGGCATTGTTGCAGTGCAGAACAAATAGGTACTTTTTCTTTACAGCCTTAAAAGTAGATTGAAGAAATTGCACACCAACATTTTTGCAACAAAAGCATTCTTAAAAATGCAGATATTTTATGAAATTACTTTGCTCTCCTTCTCTACTGTCAGTAATCTTTCTATCAGAATAAAGGACAAAAATTGCTTGAGATTCTAGAGAAACATATCTCCAATTTTTTATTCTTATCACAAAGAAAGCTAACTAAGGGGTTTCATTAGTATTCATTTTATCCCAATGTAATTTTCTCCTTCCTAGTAACAAAAAAAAAAAAAGAAAAAACATACGCCTGTAACACCACTGAACCAACGAAGGTCATCCTAAGTATATCAGCATTTTCTGTAACTCTTTCAGATTGTATTCACGAGATAGGAAGGATAACTGCTTCAGCTCAAATTATAATAGTTACAGAATATGGAACACTGTATAACACAAAGGATCTTACTTGATTGACTAAAACAACACCCATGATCAGCCGAGTGCTGAACTGCTGATAGCTGAAACCAAACACACAAGAGCTTTCTATTTATGTCCAATTAATTTTCTGATAATTTATTCTTCTGCTATACGGTTTGCGCATTATAGACAATGATCATGTAGTGCAGGGAGCCTTTTTATGCAGCGTCTTCTTCAGAGCTGGAAACTCAGCCTGTTTTTTTTTTTTTTCCTTTTGAATCAGTAATCTTTAAGAGGTGTTAAAACTTGGGGTTATAGTATTTCCTTACAGTTATGTAGTTACACCATTACGAGTCAGGAGTTTTTAAACATTTTTCCATTATGCTTTGCATATATTTATTAGTATTTTCAAACATAAAAGCTCTGTAATAGCTATGTACTGTGACATCTTTCTGACACAGCCATGTCTGTGCATTTCTACCCTGATTTAGATTAACTTTTTTATTCTTGGATTGCTCCTAGACAGAGCCTTCCAGCCACATGTTTACTTGCTAATAGTTACAGAAATCTGTGAGAATTTAAGAAGAGGTCAACAGTTTTTCTTTTGTGCCTAAATCTGATGATGGTATCTTTAAGTGAAGGAGTGTGCTATTGTTTTAAATACAGAAGGGCTGATCCACCACTGTGTTTAATCTCATAATAAATTGCGTCTGTGCCAAGTGAGTGCAAAATATTACTGCTGATGTGCTCAGGGAATTCTGGCTTCATCACATTTTACACTGAGTTTGCACAGGTGTTAATATCAGCATGAGTGTAAGGACATGGGGAATGCTTCCTAAATTAAAAGAAACGCCTCTGTATGGAAAATAAAGATCAAATTCATGATATTGAAAGGTTTCACTTTTACATATACACCACTGAAATAGAAGATTTCTCTAAGATTTGGATCAAAAACTGAGTTTAACAAGAAACCTATATTCCAGAGGATCGTGCATGTGCAGCAGATGATAGTACACGCACCGGGTAAATGCAGGTTTAAGTAGGATATAAGTAATACACAGTGCTTGTCCTGCAAGTTTCACCTACTGACAGCATTATAACGAGAAACAGAGGTGCCAGATCTTAGGGCTTACCTTAACAGAGCAAATGCAATATGATCTTTTTTTAGCCTTGTGATGACTCTCTTCACAGATGTCATGGATATTGATGACACTGTGTTTTAGTTTTTGCCGCCAGGTTACTGGAAGCGATTTTATTTTTATTCCTTTATTCATCCTGCTACCTCTGTCATCAACACTTCCCTACAAAATGTGCACTCATGTTTTCTTCTTGTTTCAGATACATAGCCAGATAAAATTATAGTGAATTGCAAGTGCCTGATATTAGAAATATATACTTTTTTTCCTGTCAGATAGATTTGCTCAGATTTAATTCTGTATACATAATATTGTTCTTTCCAGTGTCCTGGTTTCACAATGAAGCAATTTCCTCCAAATTGGTAATTCATTAATGTGAAGTGGTAATGACCTTCTTAGCTTGTTTGTTAGCGATGATTCTTTTCTAATCTGAAGCACATAAATGTAGTTTCATTAGCACATTTTATTGTCAGAATTGTCAAAGTTTTTTGTGTTCTGTATGGTCAGGATCTGTTTCAGACACAGGGAAACAGAAGAGCAGGAGCTGCGTCACAAGGGCTTGCTGGCACAGACTCGTGTCTTCCGCCGTGCGTGTGGACTTACATTGATAACGCCTTAAGAATGGCTTATTATCATAGTTACACAGGCAGTGAGTGAGTCAGCGCCAGCACTCTAACATGGGTGGTCTGTCTTGTTAACATTTTGGTCAACCATCTAAGGGGATACAAGGAAGGAGAAAGAAACCATTTTGAATATTAATGAATGAGGGAAAATCACTGCTCAGCAAATTACAAAGCCCACACTCATTCTGGTGAGCAGCAAAGAGGTGTTTCTACATCTGCTTAGGCAGCAAAGGAATATTCCCCGTGGAAGCACGGGGGTCCTAACCACACTGTCTCCTGTGGACGTTTCTGTTTTCAGTGCATTTATTTACATTAGGGTTGTTTGAGCTGTATTATACCTGATTGAACCAAAGTCTTTTGGAGAGCAAAGCGCTTTTATTTTGACATTTTCACATGGAAGTTAGCCATCACCCCTATAAGGAGAGTAAGCAAGATTTATGATGGGCAAATTGATTTCCTTTATACTCTTTTACAAAGTACATCCAAGCACAAAAGATAAGCTAGACCTCTTTGTTTGCTTCTTCATACTGCCTGATGTCAGGGCTTGCTGGAAGTGCTGCAATATTTTAAATCATAATGCAGTGAGTAAGGCAATTGGCTATTGTTTATGCATCTTTATATCTGCATTTAAAAACCTTAGATGGTGAAATCTTTATTGAGACCAAGTACAGCTTCCAGCCTATGGGAAGGAGGAGCTGCCTTCAAGGTGGCACTGTGCCTAACATGTGCTTTTGGGGTCATCTCCATTGCTCACTGACACCAGCGCTTTGGCCTGCCCATAGCACGTTGCCTGGACCAGGACAGCAGTCATGACCACAGGGGAGGGAAGAGTGTATGTGCTCCATGCTTCAGCACTGGCAGCCTCCTGGTTTTTGGGACATATTTGTGCCTCTTTCCACTTCTCTAGCTGCCATGAAGAAGCTGAAGCAATGATGAAGTCCTTAGCTGTTGTTAGCAGAAATTCTGAGGAGGGACTTTTTGTATAATGGTGTGTAGTGACATGACAAGGGGAAATGGTTTTATACTGGAAGAAGGTAGACTGAGACTAGATATTAGGAAGAAATTCTTTACTGTGAAGGTGGTGGGACAGTGGAATAGGTTTCACAGTGAGCTTGTGGATGCCTCTTCCCTGGAAGCATTCGAGGTCAGGTTGGATGGGGCTGTGAGTAAGCTGCTCTAGAGGGAGGTGTTTCTGACTACATGGACAGTTAAGTCAGATAATGATGTTAACATTACTGTGACTTTTTGCTGTTTACCAATTCGCAAAAAGTTGCAGAACACTTCTAAGGTAGTTACTACCAATAATGCACAAAACCCACATTTTCTGCTCCTCTCCTTATCGTATGTATCCTTTGACCTTAAAAAAAAAAATTTGTTTTTTTTTCTTTGAATGGAAAATCTTTCTACTTGGGTTTAAACTGAAGATAGGACCTAGCTCAAAACCAAGGAACTGAAATTCCTGATTTTTTTTCAAACGTGTGTCCAACAGACTGCTACATGCCTCACTATTCCTTAGCAGAAAACACTATAAAGGGGAGAGATGTCAGTTAACCTTGGAGTAAACTCATCTGGGAATGTACATACATCCTATTGTGACCCTCCTTAGTTAACACGTGTACTATGAATAGAAAACTAACAAAATTGGGAGAATCTGATTACTATAAAGTAATCCCACTAGAGGGTGCAACAGAGTAAATTATTTCTTGCATGGCAATGTGTTAAACGTGCTGAGAATCAGAATGATTCCTTGCGACCGAGCCAGCTCCAGGAGTGACTAAAGCTCCAAATGTGAAGTATTGTCTGCCTGCTACTCCTGGGTCATCAAGGCTACGGCATCAAGGCAATTCTAGTAACTGAGCACTACCTGAAGTAGAGAGCTTTATTCTGAATTGTGCACTTAAAGCCTTTCTAGAGCAGACTGTGCTGTGTGACAAGAGAAGCACAGAATATCCACCTTTGATTTGGGATTAGATGTGTATATACTTTGAATATGATATATCTATTTTTCTGAAATAGACACAGCTCTTTAGTCCTGTTTTTTTTTTCAATTTGGAGCTGCTGTGAGTGGCAGACGTATCAAGTAAGAGCCATTTGATGTTTCAGTTTCTTCCTGTTCCGTTTTTATCATGCTTAATTTACATGCTATACTTTGATGCTGTGCAATTATTATTTTTTTAGCTGTAAGTGCAAATCTCACATATTGTGTGTATTCCAACAGAGAAAGATAGATTTACTGGTATCCCATGCAAAGAGGAAGAATCCAGATATAATTATGCAGTGCATTCTGTTTTAATGAAAGTTACAGATGGATACAGCTTCTGCTATCCAATAACAGCTGATGTGCAGCCAAGGTGTATACTGTACAAGCATGTTAACAGTGCTGAACCATTTCTTAAAAAATTAGCTTATTTCCTGCAGCACTTATCTGTAAAATAAGCCTTTCTGCTTTTCCTTTTGTTGCTCTGTGCTTGGAGAAAGCTGTTCCCGCAAGCACGTCAGGGTTCGTATACTATTCAGCCAGTGTTTTTTCTACGTTTGTTGAGCAACTCTATTTGGAAAACAGAGCATTAAAAATGCAAAAAAAAGACCAACAAAAAACAAACAAAAAAAAAGCAAAAAAAAAAAAAATCCTTCAAAAAGCCATGTGTGAGTAAGGTGACTTGCAATTACTTACTGGATTTACAGAATTATTGACTCTTGCTAATGGTGCAGTGTCAGTCCGGTCCAAGTGTTTTGGCTGTGTGTTTGCTGCCAGGGCTACTTGGTTAAGGGTGGCGTGAAAGAGAACAGTTCCGTAATCTTTCTGAAAAGAAATACTTAATGAGAGATCACACAGATAATTTTTTAGTACAATAATCACTGATGTGTGCGCGTGCATGTTGGTGTGCATATGAACAGCAGTTTCTGGACCTCAAGCTTTGTATGCTGTCAGAGAAAAGATAAGTTGAAATGACCTAAGAGTGGCATAATCTGGACAAATGTGGGAAATTCTGTTAAAGGCTGAAATGCCATCTTCAGTTCACCCCTGCTGTACTTGGCTATTGCAGCATGCTTGGGAGAGAAGGTCACCCACTGCTCAGAGTCTCAGCTAAGAGAAGGCACAATTATCTGTGACACTCAGGTACAAGGGGATTAGTGAAAGATGTTTTCGCCCAGCTTTGGAGTTTTCCTGGCTTTGTTTGGTTTAAATGAGTCTTTTAATGTTTTGCAATTTCTTCTCTGAGCTTCCCTTTTGTTGTTCATATTAGTTTACAGACTTTTAATTTTGCAGTTTATCTGAGATATCAGTCATTCTGATGAGCAGGCCTAAGTGCTATGGAGGAATTGTTCTCTCCATGCAGTGCTTTAATGAAGATTTGGAGTAATTGTGACCTAATGTTATACATGCAACTTGGGCTTCACTGTTGTTTGAACAGGCATTTATTACATTTTAGCAGGATTATTTTAAATGCTCTAGGCTTGACCTGTACAGTGTTAGCTTCTTTGGTGTTTGACTCCTCCCTACTCTACCGTACTCACCAACTACAAAGCCAAGCGTGTGCTTGGGGGGAGACCTATCATGCACAACTGCGTAATGTCTTGTTGGGCTGAGGCTCTGGCAGCATTTTTAAAGGAATGGAGTTGTCAGGATCAGATAATATACTTGGAGATCCGGGTTCCACCTTGTGCCTTAACATGGGGGATGTGCAAATGTCATCCTCATTGTTTCACAGAAGACTTTAAAGAAGATTTGTCCTACAATTCTGGAGCCTCTGCTTGATGGGTAGCTCTGCTTTAAAGGGCAGATGAAGGTGGCTGACCTTGTTTCCCTCAATCAATGAGAAATGAAGGGCCAGTGGCTGGGATGAATGCCTTGCCCTTGCTTACGGAAGAAATCTGCAAAGCCACAGACATCAGCAGAGGCATTTTGTACGTGCATAGAGAACATTTGTCCTTAGTGTTAGGACTATTAAGTGATGTCTGCTTTATCATTTATCAATTTCACGCATGATAATTAGTTTATCTTTTCATTTCTGCTTTAAGAAAGCCTGGCCTCCCACATTCCTGGCTGCCTTTGTTCACTCCTGCCCTTCCCTGCCCTCTCCCCCATTACCATCCTTCAGCAGAGTGTGGTCAATGAGGCAGGTTTGGTGTGCCACATAACTGAGTAGCAAGCAGACTGTAAGATCAGGAGTGGAATGGGAAGGTTCTAAAATCTGCTGCCAATGAAACACAACCTTTTTTCCTTTGTGACATTTGCTTTAGAGCCTTCCTTGTTCTGAAATTTCTTATTCTTTAAGCTTTGCTGGTTTAGCTACACGTGGGCTGTGCAGAACAGAGAGAGAAGCAGAAGAAATCCAAACAAATAATAAAATTATCATTTCTTTTCCATACTGGTAACAGGTTATACTTAGAAAACAACATCTCTGTTCTGTATTATAAATAGGGACCTGGGAGTTTTATTATTACTGAATTTTGTGCTCAAGTCAAAGAGAGATTTCAGGGAAAGTCATAGAAATCTATAAACTTGATCTACCTGATATTTTGAGTTTTCAGGCAACTATAACTTTAGATGACATATTGCTGTGTAGCTATCATGGTCTGAGCTAAAGAAAAAAATCAGCTTGAAAACTCTTCCAGCTTTTGGCACCTAAATCCTCTGGTATATGGATTTATTTAGAGTAAATTGTCAGTCAGATCTGCACACCCAATATGTGCTTCATTAAGTGTTTGACAAAGACATCTCAAGCAGTAATCGGTGCATGAGAGAAAGCACTGATACTTTCTTCATAGTGGTATGGTGTGGTACATGATAGCGTTGTTGGACTTCTGTAAAGGTTAACCATTACTGCAACAATTACTGGGGAGGTGGCTGCATTGTCTTGGTTGTGGCTGTGTGGTCATTAATGGCATAAGCTTGCTTTGTCGCACAGATCTTAGAAACAGAGTCAGCATGTCTGATGTCTGCAAAACCATGCTCCTGTTATAATAATGGTGTTGTGTGGTTATGCAGAAGGGGAAAACTAAGAGATTGCGATGTGTACAGGAAGTTGTTTGGCTTGTCCATGAAGAACAAAATGCATGTTGAGGTCCTTGGGATCTTGTTTGCATGCAGCCTGGTTACGTACCCTTGAGATTAGACTCCTCTATGTCAGTTGCCAATGGAGTGTGGCTATCCCCATAAGAGACTTCATTAAACTTCTCTGGAATACTTCACTCCACGGTGGAGACGTAGGATTATTTTATGGTGAGCAAATTCATCCTTAACCGGAGACAGATAAAGGTTATCCTCATTTGTCAGTAACTTAGTTTCCAAACACATTTGGAAAATGTATAGAAAAGTGGGGATTTTTTTCCAGCAATTTTTGGTAAAGAAAAGGATGGAAATTGCCCCTCTTGTTCATGTACCGACAAAATTCAGTCTTTACCCTAGATCTGCTGGAACAGTCCTGCAGGATGCAGTGATGACCTCAGCTATGTAGGGATTCATCAGTGACTGTTTGGACTGGGTGATTTGTGATATGTTTTGTAGCCATTCCAAACACATACCAGTTAAGTGCATTGTGTGTTGATGGGCCCTGCCTCGACGCTGTCCTCCGAACTCCATTTCTGTTCTGAAGCTGCCCATGGTGTCACTGAGGGACAGAGAGAGGATATTTATTGGACATGTAGCATCTAAATAAGAAAGCATTGCAGTTTTGAAGTTCAGTGTCTCATACTGTCTATGATTTGTAGGGCAAAGCCAAGGCACAGATGGAAGATAGACTTGTAAGAAAATGTTAAGGATGAAGAAGCCAACTTTGTCTCGAATAAATGACAAGAAATGCTGTTTCCTTTCAGATAAAGCCTGGGACTTCTGCACCTCTAAGAGCTTCTACATTACAAATTTCTGTTTATTTTTTTTTAATATTATTGTTTTTAATAAAGATTCCTAGAAGACTTTTGTAGGTAAGGATCTCAGCTGTAGTAATTGGCAGTGGAAGCATTTAATTAATTACCAGAATTTTTTTTTATAATTCTTGTGTTCCTAAGTATAGTGTCAATTTTCAGAGAACACATGGCAATCACTTGTATATTGACATTTCCTAGAAAAATCAATTGGATATGGTGTAAAAAGAATATTAGCTAATATAAATAAAATATTTATGATCTTATTTTACCACCCAATTTTTCATCCTGCTATATATGTTTATTAAGAACACAAAAAACCAAACAACTAATTCAGCTATTCTTATGGTATACACTTCATGGCATCTGAGGCAGTATACAAGAGAAATCTGTATTTCATTCAATACATTTGAAGTTCTTCCTATGAAAATTACAGCTGATTTGTTATCTCTGCTCTGCAAAGGCTTGGGAAAAGGCATGTGGCTGAGGTTCCTGACACATGTAACAAATGAAGAGAACTTTGTGGCACACCTGTGTGCAAACAGTTGTGTGAAGAGATGCTCAGTAGTTTTTAAATATCAGCCTGTTTTGCCAGAACTGCGGCACATACTGGCAGATTGAGATAAGGAGAGAATGATTACATATCTGGATGGAACACACTGATTGACTTAGGAGAGCTGGCTTAGTCTGGGGAAATAATTGGCAGGTGTTTTGCCCTGTGTGCTGACTTGAGCCATGCAAGAAACATTGTGAGCTTGAGGGATGCCCAAAAGACATCTATATGTCACAGTTGCATGTTTGGTGATCACCTCAAAGGTAAATAGCAAAATGGCTTAGAGAGAAGAGCCTGCTCAATTTTAGGAAGAAGAGTAGACTGTGATGGAAGGATGAAACTGAAGAAAACACCAGTCTGTGCTGAGCATACAAAGATAAAATCAGATGAAATGCTGCATGTAAGCATTTTCAGAGTAACTGTAGGAGCCTCATGAAGGAGGCAGTGGCTTTGCCGAGTGCAGGTTCACCAAGAGAAAGACTGTGCCATGAGAAAATGAATATGGAGAGATGGACAAATGTTTTGGCTTTGTGGTACTGATATGTACACTTTAATTGCTTGATAAATCTCATGTGAATGAATGGATAAAGGTTCAGTTTCAGAATATCCACCTCTGGAAAGTAGGCCTTCACACCTAGAAGTAGAAATCTAAGGCAGAGCCAGTGGAAACCAGTACACAGGATGCCAGCCATTCGTTCCACTTGGAACTAGTTAGGAAAATGGATAATTATGGTAGGAAAGTAATAAAGAGCTCAGCTATCTGCTGCCTCTCACGATGTCTTGTTGCCTACGTGGTGCTGAATGCCAAAATCAGAGCTTTGCTGTTTCTGTGGTCTGTGTGGGTGCACCCACTGCTCCCCTTTGCTCAGGAGACCCTGGGACAGAGGACAAGCAGGCTCCTTTTGGGGTGTGTGGTGTCAGAGGATGTTGTGCAGCAAACAGGGATATGTTTAGCGTGAGGCAGTGTCTGGCACTCTGGATGTCGTAGCAGAGAAGACCTCGTCAAATCAAGGATTTTGTTAAGCGAGAATGCAAAGAGAGCCAAAAGCTACAAGAACGTTGCTGTGGGCCCCATCTGGGAAAATGCCACAGATGAGATACTGTGGGAGTATGTAAGAGGATAAGTGGTAAGAAAAATGGTATCTCAACATATATAAATCCTCAAAAATACATGAGGGTATAAAGTCTTAATATTAATTTCAGTGATATTCAGAGAATATTTTTTAAAGTGGTACCTCTAGGGGCTGAAGTAAATAGTTCTCTTTAGTATAAACATTTGATTGAATTCCCAGTGTGCCAAAGTGATTGGATATCACTAGTAGTCTAGAGTTGCATGAACTGAAATAATGATTGGTGTAATTGAATCCAGCCCAGGGCTTCAAGGCACAAGCCGATCATTTGTTTAGGTCAGAGTGGAGCTCTTCCATCCCTGTGTAGGGTCATTTAATGGATGTTACACCAGGGAAAGCGTTTTTTGTTTTGTTTGTTTTTCATTTCTGTTATAGATTGCTCAGGGCTGAGTACAATGCCATGGACTCACCTGTTGAGGGGAGTCATTACAAGCAATCCTCAGGAGATCTCGCTAACTAAAAATTAGTGAAAGGTGAGAAAGATCCCACCTGCGTCTGTTCCCTTCAGACTACTGAAGGCCGCGCTGTGGCTCAGGCTGTATTACTAGTCAGGGGAATAGGGATACCATGGAACCTCTCCTATGCCTCTGCATGAAGTATTTGCACACCAAGATCTGATCATTACACGTACATTCAAACCAGCATGGAAGGATGTAAACCTTAGAGCACCAGAGAGGACCTTGTCTGAAACGTTTTCTCAGTTTGTGCAGTGTGCAGGGAGATGGATTGTGAGCAGCTAACATACGTTCACATGGTGCCTCTCTTTCTGCTGCATTTCTTGGTGGTCAAAACCTTGGAAGCTAGTCTTGGAAGTGCAGTGAACTGCTCAAGAAGCTGACCCAACACGAGAGGTATTTCCTCACAATATAATCAGGGAAAAAATAAAATCCTCTCTGAAAGCCCTGGAAATGAGAGGGGGAAGATTGGAGAGAAATGTATTTCAAACTGAGCCCCTTGATTTCATGCTGGAATGTCATATATATATATAACCAAGAAGGACATCTCTTCTACCCCAAAGGGCTTCACATTGCTCTTTTTTCAAAGTGGGTCACTTACAGCACGTGTGATCATAGTAGTATCATTCATGGAGGCACATGATTTAAATAAGATTATTGATAAATGCCGTAGTCAGTTCTGGAAATATGCAAGTTAAAAGAAATATTTTCTTCAAGATACTCTAAAACCTGAAACATTCCCACCTCCCCATCCCCCCACCCCTTTTTTTTTTT